>NC_061169.1:38465922-38520922 GCF_022113875.1 Hydra vulgaris
TGGGCCCCTTATTCTGTTTTCCAAATGCCAAAAAGGCTTCATACAGTAAATACATAGAAATCTAAAGTTTTATTTTTATAATAACCTATAAAAACTAAACTTATTTACTTTAGCAGATGTCACTCCTCAGCAGATATCGCTCCTCAGCAGATGCTCCTGCTTCTGTTGGCACTTGTTGATGTTGTTGCAACAACTGTACTAGCAATAAGAAATATTTATTAAAATGTGTTATCTAACTAAAAATTACATATTTTATGATTACACTAACTACAAACAGATTTTATAATGTGACTCATCAAGACAATACACCGCCTTGTCTAGCAAAGACAACATTTTTGCTCTCAACAAAGCCAATTCACATCATAGAAAAGTACATCACTTAGCTAGCAAGGATTCTTGCTGTATCTAAGCCAAGTCATAACACTTTGAAACCACGGAAACAACGAAGTAACCACTTACCATCTATAAACACATTATATGATCACACATAACAAAACACTTATATATAACAGATTACACATAAATATTGACATTATTATGACACTTAAACACAAACAAAATATAAACCCATATAACCTTAACACATATAAACACATATAGTAATACACATTACACTAGCCCAGCCACTACACTTTGAAACCATGGAAATAACATAATAACCACTTACTATAAACTATCAACACAAAATTATAACACATCACAAACAGAAAAACTTTATAAAAAAAAAGTATTTACACACTTACAAAATATTACCCTATATAAACTTAAAACATGTAAATACAATAAATAACAAATAAAAATAGTTAAATATATAAATTAAGAAAAATATTAGTTAGGAACATTTACAAATGCAACCTGGTTTTTTATACTATAAAAACAAACAGATTTTCTTTGAAATAAGGTATTAAATGATCTAGTTCTTGAACATGCGTCATAGATGGCATAAATATTCTAGACAGGAATAGCATGTGATTGCATACTGAACTGACCACGGTTATAATTTTTTTTCTTTACACTTGGCGCTTGACCATGGCGGTTTTGATGTTTAAATGCTATAAAAAAAATTTGTTATATTTTGAATAATTTTTTATTGTTGATCTTTTCTAAAATTTGTATTTAACTCAAAGGCTTTGAATAAAATAAAAAATTAATTATAGTGATTTTTTTAAATAAACGCATTTTGTGTAAATTAACAAATAATGTTATTTAAATTTTTTTTATTAAGTCTTGCATTTTTTTCTGATAAATTTAAATGAAATTTGAAACTTATTTTCCATGACTTTCTAAAAACCTTTTAAAAGCTAAGTTTTTAAGTTATTTAAATTATGAATATGTTAAATTAAATCTTCCGTTGCAATAGAATGATCGAATTGCTTTGATTTTTTTGTTTCTATTTTTAAAGAGAATTTTTAAAAACTTTTTTATTTTAATTTGACTAACTAATCAGAGCATGAAATGATTAAAAATTACTATTTTAAATAGGCTGTAATATTTTTTTAAACATTTTTTTTTTTCACAACTTTTTAGAAAAAATAAATTTTTATTTTTAAAAATAATATATATAACACATTTTAATAATTTTAATAAAATTTGTTTATTTATTAAAAAATCATTAGAAGTAATTTGAAAAAGCATTTTGCTTAGCTTTAATAAAACGTTTCAAAAGATAAGTTTTAAGTTTGTTTTAAACGCAATAAAAATGTAATAAAAAGTAATTTTTCGCTTGAAATTTTTTTTTTGTTTGAAGTTTTTTGAGTTTTATTTTAGTGCTTATATATTTTCTTTTTTGTAAGGAATCGTTTTTTATTTTCATTATTATTATTATTTTTTCTCAATTAAACTTTGATTATAAGCGATAGTTAAAATAAGGACACTTTCTGTTGTGTTTTTTTTACTCAATTTTTTCATTAATTTTTCTTGTAGCTTTTACAACCATTTGTGAAGTTATTGCAATTAATGACGAAGTTATTGCAATCAATGACTTATTTTTAAATAATGTGCGTTTTAAAATCAAACTAAATTTATCTATTGTGTTTGTACATTTAAAAATTGATTTTAATGAGAATTATTATTTATAAATGAAATGCGAGTTTATTAATTTTTTTATCATATCTTATTAATTACAAAAATAAACGTTATTTGTTTATTTTTGTATTTATAAAGTAATTTGATTAATTTGGTGTTAATCTCAAAAAGCCTTGGTTTTCACTCAACCAAATTCTATGTAGCATGTTCCAGAATTAAATAATTCAGTGATTTGTTTATTCATTAAGATCAATTATTAAGATAAAAATTTAAACAAAGAAAAAATTAAAATTTTGACGATCAAAAAAAGAATCAATTGATTGTCAATTCTATGTCATGCAGGTGTAGTTGTCAATTCTATGTCATGCAGGTGTCATACAGGTGTGAATTCAATGTCATGCAGGTGTAATTGACCAAATGCCTTCAATTTCTTATTTTTCACGCTAGACTCTTAAAACTGGCAACTCTCGGTGAATTGAGTCTATCAGAGAAGATCTTCTTTGATAGACTCTCAAAACTCTCTTTATAGATTTAGTTTTAACGCTTTAACAAAAAACACATTTATTGTCAGGTGGTCTTGTATGAAGAAAAATGTACCAAAATTTTGGAATAAAACTAACAATTCTTCGGAAGCAAAATGACCCTAAAATGATAAACATGATAATGAAAATGAAAAATTATTTAACAATAGAAAAATTCAAAACTGATTGATGAAATCAATAAAAGCATTCTTTTACCAATGTTCAAAATTTATTTCCAATCTGTCATCATCAAATTTCAAAAAGTTTTCAAGTTGTTCCAGAAATCTCCAGTCAAAAATGGCTCCAAGAAGAAGTAAACAGCAAAAATATTTCTATTTTAGACCCTCGAAGAAAATGGAACAGCTTATTGGCTATAATTCAACAGTTCAAAATAAAACATCAAATTAAAACTGTTCTTGCTTACCTTTTACCAAACCTCATTTGCACTGAGCAAGAGTTGAACATTTTGACTTTTTTAATGCTCTTGTTCAAATTGACAGCAGAAGCACTTTGCATAAAAAGTACTACCTTTTTAAATGTAGAGGAAATCTTTGAGTTTTTGATTAACAAACTGGAAAGAGAAAAATTATATCTTTGCATCAAAATAAAAGATGCAATTATAAAGAAATTTTGCTGAGAGGCGGGAAAGTAGTTTAGCGAGTCTATCCAATCCAGATTGCCTTTATGAGATTGTAGGGCATGAAATTTTTCACACGCCATCAAAAGCTGTTATATAAAAAGATACCAAATTCTTACTTTGAAGACTTTTCCCCATTAAAAGCATTGAAACCTTGACTCAAATAGAGAATGATAAAGGATCCAAAGACAATAAAGAATTTTTCTCCAATAGGAGTTAAAAGAGGTCATCAAAAATTTGCCAAGAAGAATAATTCAAATGATGAGTTTTAGTCTATTTCAAAATAATTTTATAATTTTTTTGATTATTCTTTTTTTTTATCATGCTAAGTTCTTTAATTTTAACACTAAATTTAAAAAAGTAATTTGAAGTAAATTTAAAAGCCTGTAAAAGCTAAACTCTAATTGCACCTTTGTACTAATACAAACACTAAAAAAGTTTATTTTAAATTTTTTTTTTATTTTTTTATTTACTTGATTTATATTAGTTTTGATTTGTTTTTAGCTCAATTATTGACAAATGAATTTCCTAAAGGCCCAAAATTTCAAAAACTACCTTACGGAAATATATATGTAGGTGGAAACATAACTTTATACTGTAATGCTAGTGGAAAAGGAGTTAATGAAATCAGCTGGTTTCTAAATCTTATTCCTATATCCAAGCAATCAAATGCATTTAAATATCAGTTAAGTAATGGTAACACAACATTAGTCTTGTATGATTTGGGTTTTCTGAAAAATGCAGCTATATCTTGTTATGTCGCTAATGCCGTGGGTATTCAACAAATGGATGAAATGTTTTTTTCTACAATACAACCTACATTACCTCCAAGTAATTTTTTTTTTGTGCAAGTTTTAAGTAATATCTAATTTTTCTCAATTACAATTTCCTTAATAAATTTATTTGTTTAATTGAATATACTAGCCAATGCACCTCCTCCAGGAAGTGCCCCAATCATTACAGTTAAACCAGCAAATATTTCTGTAGATGGCCCTGAGCAAACTATAGACTTTGATTGTCAAGCCACAGGTTAGATTTTTTTGAAAAAATTTGAAGTTATCTTTTTTGGTTAACTTTCTTTTTTATTTCAATTAAATTCTAGTTTTTAAGTCAAACTTTTTTTCTTTCAGGTCAACCTGCTCCGAAATTTAGCTGGAAAGGTCCGAAGGGATATATAAAGCAAAAAGTTGATGATGGAAAATTGCAACTTTATGTTATGGAAAGTGGCTCTGTGACATGTTTTGCTGAAAACTATGAGGGTGTTGACGCAGCAACTGCATATTTTGATGTCAAACGTATTGAAATAAAAGTTTTTTTTAGCAATAAATTAGCAATAAATTAGTAAAAATTTGCAAAAATAACTATATAATTATTTAAATAAAATTTTTTAACGCTAACATTATTGTATTATATTTAATTTAATTTTTTGTTTTATTATTTATGGTTTAGCAACTCCATTTCGACCATATGAAGTAAAATCTGTTCCAGATGAAATGACGCAAACTTCATTTTCATTTGTAATTTACCCTAACCCAGCAGAGAATGATTACCATTCTAAAATCCCAATCACTTATGCAGTGTTAGAAACAAAGCCATACACTGGGTTAGAAAAACAGTATGTGTCTGGCTTAAATTTAATAAAAGTTAATATTGATGGCAAAGCACCTTGGAAGCATACAATAAAAGAATTATTACCTTGGACACAATTATATATGCGTGTCAGACTTGGTAATTTGTATGGTTTAGGGAATCCATCAAAATGGAGCGAATTTTATACAAAGATGGCGCGTGAGTTAAAAAATCAAAATTACTTTTGGTTTTAATTTTATACCTTTCTCATTTCTTATTTCAATTTTATACCTTGTTTTCTTATTTCAATTTTATAACTTGTTTTCTCATTTCTTATTTCAATTTTATACCTTGTTTTCTCATTTCATTGCTGGTTTTGTATGTGATCTATTCTCTTTTTTTTTTAATGAAACTATTTTTCATTAACAAAATATTTTCTTTAGCTCTTGATCTACCAGTGCAGAATTTAAAGAATGTAGCTCTTTCTAAGAAATCTTTTACTTTAAGTTGGGAAGACCCTGAAAGATTGAATGGCAAAATATCACACTATGAAGTTTCTTTAAGATTTGAGCCTACCATACGCTGGTTAACATATAAGGTTTATGATTACCAAAAGTATTATAAATATGACTGGGAAGGTAATGATGAATTTCACTTTGGTTCTCCTATTGTTCATTGGAAAGTGCAGATTGTTGGTCTTGATGGTTTAGGCCCAATCTCTCAGGAAAAAGTATTTAGAGTAGCTATTGGAGGTAATCAATTTATGAATTATTATAATGCATTTTTATCTTTCTCACCTAAGTTTTAATTTTATTGCGTAAAAAGTCTATGCTAAGTTTTAATTTTATTGTGGAAAAAGTCTATACTTTGTATTTATACTTTAGCCCCAGGTTTTGTCACTAATTTATCAGTGATAGCTTTCGGTTCAAGACATGTTCGACTGTATTGGAATTCAACAGATGATGTTGGAAGTGGTATTATTGCTTACAATATAGAGTGGAGAAAAAAAAATAGTTTGAATGAATGGCAGATTCTCAAGTCACAAGTGGTAACAGATAACTGGGTGGATGTAAAAGATCTTAAACCAAATCAAGAATATGAGTTCAGAGTTATTCCTGAGAGTTCCACTTCTCTAGGTGTTCCATCAAAAACTGCTTCAGCAAAAACTTTGACAGATTGTAAGTTTTGTTTTATAAAATCAAAAAGTTGTACATTGAGAATTTATTAATTAAATATTATTAAAATTGATAAGTATATACTTGATCATGCCGAACCCTCTGAAGAACCTGATCAAGTCAAACTTGAAAGTTTCTAATTAATATAAATTAAAAAAAATGAGCTAATTTTATAGGTTGAAATATTTATATATAATATTTTTTTATTTAAAAATACTTTTTAAAGCTTTTTTGTATTTTAATTGTTTTGTGTATAGTATTAAATATTAGGAAAATTAGAACATTGGATGTCTTAATTCAAGATTCTGCATTTCTCTAGGTAAACACTGCTGTTTATCGTTGTTCTAGTGTCCTTGTTTCTGCGTTTGCGCAGGCTGCACATTTCTCTTATTATTATTTATCTAATATACAATTTCTTCTTTTTTTAACTAAAGTTTTTATATTTGTAATGCATTAATTTCTGCTTTACTTACTGCGGATACTTAGTTATGGGTACTTAGTTACTAGTCTTTGCATGCTGAGATTCAATTATTCAATTATGTTCAAATTGTATTAATGTTCCCTGACAGGCTTTATCATATAAACTTACTATTCCTGATCTCTGATAACATAATTGCTTCTTTTTTAATATTTTAAAGGCTCATCACTTGTCCATCTGTTTAATTTCCTCTATATTCTTTCAAAAATATAAAATTTCGGAAAAGCAGAATAGTATAGAAAATTTTTTTTTTGATCAAAACATTTGTTTTGGAATAATATCAGAAAATAATTTTAAGGAAGTAATTCAAAAAAAAATAAAGAATAGAAATTTGTTTAGAAGGAATAATGCCAAAAATGCCTATATGGAATAATATCAAAATTTGGATTTAGGAATGTATTGTGGTTGTGGAATGGTATCGAAAAAATAGCAAAGAGGTAAAACATGTAGTGAGTGTTGCTACTGACACGTAGGTAGTATCGACTGACATGTAGGTAGAACATGCAAGGAGTGCAGCTACATTGACTAAGGGTTTGGTTTTTGCAAGCAGTCTATCAATTAAAATTCACAATTTTAGTTTATTCTCTATTTCAATATTAATCCAAAAAGTCCCTTTTTGATTTTTTTTTTTTTTTTGGAGCTATTTTAACCTTATTCTGCTTTTCGTATTTTAGATACAATTTTATTTTTTTCATAATTTTGGTTTTATTTTGCCATTATTCCAAATAATCCCTTTTTGAGCTTATTCAATATGGCTGTTTTCGATACTGTTACTACTACCCAAAGTTTCAACCTTTCGATAAGGGGTTATTCATAAAGTATGTACACCTATGGGTATGTACGTTTGTTTCAACCCTCCCCCCTCCCCGTCTGGATTTTACTATACGCTTTTTTAAGTATCCTCCACTTCCCTAAATGTACCTACACTTTTAACATAGTTACCCAACATTTTTATGACTTTTTAAATTTAGTGTCTCCTTACTTTTATAATTGACCATTTTCCCCTATCTCATATATGCCATTTGCAGACCCTTTCTTGCCCATCTGAGCATATGTACTTTATGGGCGTTCCCTAAAGCGTAACACAGAACGCATATGCAGGTTTTTCTGTTTATGTTTTGGTAAAGTTTCTCATATGGGGAGAAATTCCTTTTAGACATAAGAGGCACCTAAATTAGCTGAACAAAAAAGGATTCTATCAAATTTAGATAAAAAAAATTAAATATTTCAACCCAAACCCTAAATCAAAACTGAAAGCAAAATAACCTTTATCTTTTGTATCATAAAAATATTTCTACATTTTTTGATATAATTCTCAATTAAAATTTTGTAATTTAGTAAATTATAGTTGTCTTAAATTTATAATTGTCTGTTGTAATTTAGTAAATTATAGTAATTTAATATTCTTAATGTCCATAAATATGAAATGCAAATAAAAATTTCATTTATCAGTCAAAGTTTAGTAATTATTCTCCTCAAATTCTCTGCATAAATCATCACTTTCAGAAAACTTCCATCTTTTGTTAGATTGCTGTTTTAACCTTTTAATAAATAACCACAAAAACTGCCACCACCATTCTACAACTCCTAAATAGCTCAATGTCCACCCCACCTCAAACAGTAATATGCTTGACCAGAGCATATACTTATTACCAATTCATCTATTTGTCATAGGTATAATTTACTGGATATTTTTTAATGTACTTATGTTTAGTGGCTCTTTACCAAATTTCTTTTCAGTTACTTATCTTTTTTCTCACTATTGTATCCTATAGTATTTCTATATTATTTCTAATTCAATTTACATTTCTTTAACTCATCTTTTGATCCTAGTGTGACCACACACTTCTAGTCATCACATAAAAACATTTTAATCCATTGTTAGACATCAAAATCACTCTGGCTGTGAATTTCTCATTTTGAATCAAACAACTTTCTGACAATATCTCTTTCAACCTCAATCTCTGACAATCGATATATTTCAATCTTCTCTTTCTACTGCTGACTTTTCAATTATGATTCCTCCATGGATTAGATGGAAGTGGTTCCACCTTGCATTAGATAAAAGTGGTTCTAAAATTTAAAAAATTTAAATAATTTTCAATTATGGTTAATTTTAATAGTTTTCAATTCATGGTTCTACCATGCATTAGATGGAAGTGGTTCCACTATGTTTTAGATAGAAGTGGTTCCACTATGCTATTGAAACCACTTCCATCTAATGATGGAAGTGGTTCCAAAATTTAAAAAATTAATAATTTTAATAATTTATGTACTGTTATTATTTTTCCTTTTTAAGTTTTTATTAAATTTAGTATTTCAGAAGATTTTTTTTTGCAATGCATATACTTGTTGCATTAACATTTATCATTTGCAACTGTACAACTATAACATACTTATAACTGTATGTACTACTACAGCTGTATGAGCCTCAGGGAAGATGGGAAAAGATATATTAGAGTAAGAGATAGCTAAAAAGTATTTAAAGTTGTTGGACAGATGTCCGATATAAAAGCACAAAATTGAAGCTAACATTTATTATTAAAAATTGTTTATGTATACTTCACCAATAGCATAGTAGACCAAAAAGGAGAGGGTGTGTAGAAGTGCATTCTAAGCTGAATGTTAAAAAGCAACAGGTATTCAAATTTACAAAGCGCTAAAAGATGAGAGATAAAAAACGTACAGGAATTTCAAAGTAGTATGAAATGTCCAAAATGTTTTTCTGCAAAAAAAAAAGATAAATCATTACAAAGCAAATATATAAATAGCAGGATTTAGAAAAAAAAAATATGAAATTTACGTTTTAAATAAAAGCAAGCCATTAAGTTAAGAAATCTAATCTAAGTAGAGTTTGCAGTAAGACCTAATATTTAAGTAATAAGTAAGTAAGACCTAATATTTAAGTAATAAGTAATTAAGACCTATTATTTAAGTAATAAGTAAGTAAGACCTAATATTTAAGTAATTAGTAAGTAAGACCTAATATTTAAGTAATAAGTAAGTAAGACCTAAAAAGTTATTTAATTTTTTAGGCAAAAAGGGCAAAACTTGTAAAGAAATAGCATTTGCGGGTGTTAAACCAAATAAGTTTGTTATTTTTTTAGATTATACTATATTTCTTGCTAACTTTTTTACATAATATTTGCTGTTGTTTGATTGCATTTCGAATAACTTGAGAAATAAATTTTAAAAGCAAGTTACTAAGAAAAATCCTAAAACAGCCTAATTCTCAAGAAGTTTTTTCTCAGAGACATTTTCGTAGTTATGCAATCGTGTAGTTATACCAATAATGGGAATTTTCAATAATTATTAGATTTTCAATAATTAATTTTTAATAATTATTAGAATTACTACTAAACTTTAATTTGGCAAACTTTATTTGGAGAATAGGATTTTTTCACCTATAAATTGGGAATTTTAATTTTATAAGCATTGGGGAATACTGCGTTTGAGGGGGCCCCACAGGGCTAATTTACACTCATATATATATATATATATATATATATATATATATATATATATATATATATATATATATATATAAACTGTATATGTATATATATATATATATATATATATATATATATATATATATATATATATATATATATATATATATATATATATATATATATATATTTGGAAAATGTTAAGAAAATGAAGAACTAAACAAAGAATAATAAAAAAAACAATTTGATCCCCCAGCAAAACCTTTAGTTGATGTACTTACACTCCCTTGCATGTTCTACCTATATAGTCTGTTGGTATTGCTTAGTATATTGTATAAAGCTTAGTGTCAAAATATGATTATTGAAGTACTTTTAAGAGTTTAATAGATAACACATGTTCATATCAAATTGAATAAATTACAATTTTAATTGTCAAGAATATTAGTGAATCATTTTATCATGTCGTTTGTATTGTGCCACTGGTTTACAAATGCTATGTTTCTCACTTTTTCATTGATGTTTTTATGATAAATTTTCAGTTCTGGTTTGGACTATTCAATTGACACCTTTTGTTATTGGAAATATATAATATTTAAAATATTTTTGTTCTTTTTGTGTAGTTTATCATAAGATTCTGTTTCGAATTTATGAATATTATTACAGGCCTTGTTATAAGATTTTTATGCGTAATGTAAAAGCGCAACCTGAATTAATGTAACTTTATTATAAAAGATATTTGCATCGTTAAAAGTTTAATTGCGTCAGTTGCGTATTTTAAAATACCTCATTGTAATTCAATTCAAAAAAGTCTTTTAAATAAAATGTCTTTAAATTAAACAAAATTGTTATAAAAAAAAGTTATAAATTAAATTTAAATGTTGATTAAAAAATAATTTTCTTGTTTTAAAATCCTATACTTATTTACAGTTTAAATTTTAAACTTAATTTTTTTTCTTTAAAACATTATTTTAACTGTTATTTTTTTTAAATGAGTGAATACTTTTTTATGGTTGATTTTCTTTAAGGGATTTAAGTGTACTTCTACACAGTAAGATTGGGTTTTCTCCTTTCTTAAAAAACCTTTTGCTTTATCTGGCTTTTGATTAAATTAAAAAATTAAAAAATTAAAAATTGTAATTAAAGATTACTGCTTTTCGGCTTTATTTTTTTATTTATTTCCATTAAAATATTTTATTTTTATGTAATGTGAAACCTAAAGTATTTTTACTATTTCTTACTGAATCCAAAAAAAAAAAAATAGTATTTTTGGTTATAAGATGTTATTAGCAGAAGTTATTTTTAACAAATATCAGTATAATTTTAAAATTTACGTATCTTATATATAAAACTTAACGGCAAAAGGAAAACCCAAACAATATTTAAACTCAAGTTTGAAAGAACTTTTTGGTATGATGTCATTTGTTAACTACAAAAGCGCATTATTTAGACCATTATTTGGAACTGAAACTTACCTGTAACATTGACCATATTTGGAACTGAAACTTACCTGGACCTTAACTGAAATTAAAATGAAGTTATATATAATGCGAACATTTTAAAGTTACTTGAATTAAATTGATTAAATTTTTTTTTTACTTTAACATAAGTTTTGGAAATTTTATCAGTAAAAAAAATTTTAAAATCGAGCATTTTTAAATTTTTAAAGAATTTTAATTAAATTTAATCAAATAAATTACTAAAACTATGAATAATAATAAAATTAATTCAAATTTAATAAAATAAATTATAATTTTTTTTTTTTCTTGAAAGCGGAAAGTAGAAAAGAGGATATCTATCTGTTTTTTTATCTAAAAAAAAAATATTCCACAAACGTTTTTTTAAAACAATTAATTACAGTTTAATGTTTTCTGGTTAATCTATTTTAAAAGACTGTTTTTTTATTGTAAAACAGGGTTTTTTTTTTATTATAAAACAGATTCTTCCACTCTAAGGAAATAATTTATTTTAAATGAAATTGTATTGAGATTTTCATATCTAACTTAAAATTTAGACTGTGTTTATGGTTTATTATGTTTTAACATTATACGGTTTAACTCACTTTTTTTACTTACTGTAAAAACAAATTCTGCAAGAAATGTCTTAAATATGGTTTAAATTACATAAATTTCATAAAATATTTATCAAAAATAAGTTAAAAGTTACCTAAAGTTGTTTTGCTTCATCAAAAATTCTATAACTGTTCACAATAAAAAATTTTCTAGTATTTGACATCTCAATCAACCACTGTGCACTTTTTGAACAGTTGCGCACTTTTTGAACAGTTGTGCACTTTTTGACGGAAAAATAGAAATAACAAACTTGAAAGTTTGTGTCTTTTATTTTTTTATCAACATATTTTAATTTTAATATAAAATCCAAAAATTTTTTCTAGCTCCAACTGCTCCTCCTCAGTATGTACGAGGGTTTGCAACACGTGCTGAATCTATTGAGGTTTTTTGGGAAGAGCCAGAACTTGATCATCAAAATGGAAACATTACTGGTTATAAAGTATACTTTACTCGCAAGATCGGTAGGAAACCTTTGTTTTTGACTGCTGGGGGAAATGCACGCAGCATTTACATACAAGGACTTAGCAAGTTTACTCAATATTCTGTGTGGGTTGTTGCTTTTAACGAGAAAGGGGATAGTCCTCCAAGTCCAATATTTGAGCTTTATACCAAAGAAAAAGGTTTTCTAATTTTTAGTTTTTTAAAAGGTGTTTTAGAGTTCTTATTATAACAAAATTTTATATTTAAATATTTATTAATAAATTTCAAATAATGAATAAAAAACTTGAAGAAGAAATATATTTGTCTTTCAAAGTTCAAAATCTTTAATAGCTTTAAAGCTTTTACTAATTTTGCTTTAGAAAATAATTTTATTATTTAGTTCCTGAAGGCGCACCTCAGTCAGTGCAAGCTCAAGCGTTGAATGATACTTTTATTGCAGTAACATGGCTTCCTCCACTTTTAAGTTTGCAAAATGGTCGCATTTTTGGGTACAAGATATATTATAGAAAACATAAAGACACAGCAGAATTTGGCGAAGAGTATTATATAAAGTTATATGGAGAATCATTGAAGGTAAATAAAGTCCTTAAATAATATTTAAAATGTGTATAATAAAAAAAATGTATAGGTCATTCTATGCCGAGAGAAGTAATAGTCTCTTAGATTCGAGAGAAGCAATAGTCTCTTATGGTCAAAAGAAGCAATAGTCTCTTATGGTCAAGAGAAGCAATAGTCTCTTATGGTCAAGAAAGCAATAGTCTCTTATGATCAAGAGAAGCAATAGTCTTAGGAAATAGGCAAGAGAATTTTTGACTTTAAGCAAACAGCTTTTTCATTATTTTTAATCACTAATAACTTTTGAATAAGTTTTCAATTTTTTAAAGCTCTGTATGTAAATACACTCTTAAAGATAGCTCTGTATGTATATACACTCTGAAAGATAGCTCTGTATATATACACTATGAAAGATAGCTTTTTATGTATATATAGCTCTGTAGGTATATAAACTCTGAAAGATAGCTCTATATGTATAGACACTTTTAAAGATAGCTCTGTATGTATATACACTTTTTAAGGGATCCCTAACTGCCTAAGACAAATTTTTGTTCATATTAAAGAAAATGTTAAAAAAAATATTTGGGCTAAATTTTATTGATTAGAACAATATAATGAATGCACACCATTAAATTAAATGCCGCAATCTCCAAATCATTTTAATTGTATCACTTTTTAATAAATCCCCAAAAAAAGTTTATGATGCAATAAAAATTAAATTTATAAAATTTATAAAAATAAAAATTTAATATATAACCAATATTTACAGTAAAATGTACTGTTTTAAACTAAATAAAAACTAGATACTAAAAGATTATGGAAATGAAAATGTATTTAATTCCTCCAAACGAATATTTGAAGATGCCCTTAAAAAAAGTTTTTGAAAATTTTGAACTAAAGTTTGACCCTGAAAAAAAGAATACAAAAAATGGAATAGAACTAGAAATGTAATTTGGATCAACCCCCCATATAGCAAAAATGTTTCCACTAACATAGGAAAAGTGTTTTTAAAATTGGTCAATAAGCATTTTCCTCCCTCAAATAAATTACATAAAATTTTTAATCGAAATACAATTAAAGTTAGCTACAGTTGCACAAAAAATATGGAAAGAATTATAAACAGTCACAATAATGCTTTGTTAAATAAAAAAGAAATCCTAAATGAAAAAACTACAGAAAATTGTAATTGTAAACAAAAAAACAATTGTCCAATGAGTGGAAGTTGTTTATCAAAAAATGTGGTATATAAATGTGTTGTTTCCTCTAAGAATGTACCCGATAAACAATATATTGGCATAACAGAGGGTGAATGGAAAAAACGTTTTGCCAATCATAAGCAATCTTTTAATAATAAAAAGTATTCAAAAGATACCATGCTGTCAAAATATATATGGGAATTAAAAGATAAAAATATTGATGATTTTATACTGAATTGGTCCATCCTTAAAACAGCGCCTGCATACAACAATATTTCAAAAAAACGCATAAAAAAAGCATAAGTAATCATTTCTAAAGAATTCTTTTTATAATAGTGTCAGGAAATTCCACAAATGTGTGAAAATTTACAGTAGTTAAAACATTTGCAACTTTCAATTTATACCAAAAAATTAAATTTGTAATTTAATTTTTTGGTATAAATTGAAGTTTTATTAATTTGATCATTCATTTCTGATGAGTCTTTGTTGACGATTTTAAGTGATTTTCTACTAATTTATTATTGCTCTGTTCTTTTAAGAACATTGAGCACTCTATTTTGTAGAAAAGATTTTTTTTTTATTGTTTAAATATATATATATATATATATATATATATATATATATATATATATATATATATATATATATATATATATATATATATATATTTGTATAATTTTTTACTAAATCACAAATATTTTTTGTGATTTAGTAAAAAATTATACAAATATTTGATTTTCTGATTGTAGTAGAAAAAATACTTAAATCTTTAAAAAAACAACAACAAAAAAACGCTATCTTAAAAAGATATTGTGATAACATCATATTCCAAAACTGTTATGAATTAACACGCATGGAATAAATTATCAAGTTTGCAAAATGCAGCTAACATTATACAGACCCCGAGAACTAAAAAAAATGGAGAAGGCAAGCTTCGACTAAAACGATAACTTTAATTTTTTTGGTATGTATTCATCATTTTAGTTTCAATCAAAATAATTTAGCCCAAGTGTTTTTTTAAACATTTTCTTTAATATGAACACAACTTGTCTTGACAGTTAGGGATCCCTTTAAAGATAGCTCTGTATGTATATACACTCTGAAAGATAACTCTGTATATATATACACTCTGAAAAAAAGTACAATTTACTGAATAAACTAAATAAAAGTACAAATACAATGGGCTGGGCTGGGTTAATACTAGTGATGTACCGATATCACTTTTTAGGCCGATGCCGATGGATGGGAAAAGGCCGATACCGATACTGATACCGATGAATTTACTAATTATTAAAAATTTGAAAATATGTATTTTTTTTTCTTTTTTTGTTCTTTATTACAATATTTATGATACAGATACAAATAATATAAAAAAGAAAAAAGAAAAGTTAACAAGTCAAGATATCGTTAAGTAATAAAGAATAAAAATAATTATAAAGAACGCGAATACTCAAAGAAGACCATCAGGTCTTGTCACAGAGAAACGGCTATTGAACGTTTTTTTTTTTTTTTAATTTAAAATTTTTTTTTTTCAATGTTTTCATTCTTTATATTTATTTATTTTTGTTCAATTTCTTTTTATTAAAAAATTAAATTTAATAATAAAAGTATATAAAGTTTGTAATATAATATTATAAATAAACATACAATATTACAATATAAAAGTTCTAAAACGTAAAAACTAAAACATGTTAAATAATTCATTAAAATAAAACATGTTAAATAATTGCTTGTTGATAAAAAATAAATAAATAAAAAAGAATGTACATTAAAATATACATATACTAATATAGATAAGGGATTTTCAAAAATTTAAAAGTACATAAGTATATTTTCAGTTAAAAAAATGAGTTTTTTAAGATTTTGTTTTAAAGAATCAAAATTACATTCTTGAGAAAAATCTTTAGAAGTATTTAGAACTATACTTTTCCATAGAAATGGTCAGCGAAACGAAATAAAAAATTTTCCAAAATTAGTTTGAGAAAATGGTTGTCGAATTAAGTTATCGTTCCTTAGAATATATTTATTTTTATTTTTTTGTAAACACAAGTTACGAAAAGAAATGGGTGATAGGTGGGTCTTGCATTTATACATAAAACAAAGAATATTAAAAACATTCAACTCATATATATTGAGTACTTTCATATCATATAAAAGAGGCTTGGCGTGAGCAAAACGGTCCTTAAAATTTATAAGGCGTGCTACATGCTTCTGTTGCCGATAGAGAGGTTTTACTTTTATAAAAAGAAGTTTACTTTTATAAGTGCTACCCCAAGCAATGTTTGCATAGTTGATATGGCAATGAATTAACGAATAATATAATTTAATTAAAGTATTTTTATCAAGAACGTTTCTTATTTTGTATAGTATGCCTATACTCTTTGAAATTTTACTGCACAAGTTAGCAATGTGGCATTTCATGTAAGATTTTCATCGATATATACACCTAAAAATCTTGTCACTAAAACTCTATTAGTAACTATGATATCGATAAATAGAAAAGGCAAGTTGCTAGGCAGCTGGTGCTTTTTATCATAAGGATGAAAAAGAATCCATTTAGTTTTATCAAAATTTATTATATTCAAACTCTCACAATATTTTGTGAGAGTTTGTTTAATCTAAACCATTTGGACTAGTTCAATGTTCGTATTGCTAAAAAGTGTAATAATGTTATTATGAGAAAGAAATAGGTTAGAATCATCAGCAAACACAATTGTGATTAGGTTAAAAGCTTTTGGTAGATCATTAATATATATATTAAAAATAGGAAAATATAAAACCATAAAACTTTAAATTGGTACTGTTAAACAAATAATTGGACTCAAATCAAAGTCAAACAATTATTTTATAAGATATTAGAAAAACTCAGTTAAAAAAATATACATTTTTTTTTTTTTTTTTCTACTTTGAAAAGAAAACTTAAATACAATTATAGAGGAACGCTTTTGATTTTAATTTTAAAAAAAGAAAATATGCATATGCAGTTTACCTTCTTTAAATTCTTTATCAATTTATTAGCAATTTAGATATCTAAACAACAATCGTGTGCTGTTTAGACATAAGTTATTTTTAGATAAATAAATTGTTTTTAGAATTATTTTAATTTGTGATGTTGGATCCCCACCACGTCCCTGGTAGTACAGTGCTTAACTTGTTTCTACACACAGAAGCATTGTTCATCAAGGTTTGTGTTTCTGAGTTATAAAGTTGAAAGAGGGTTGTAACCATAACTAAAGTATTCTTCTCAATTGAAGTGGTCTTTGTGGCCTTAGGGAGGTGAATTGAAATTAAAAAATTAAAAATTTAGAAATAAACTTGGTACTTGATTATACTTAAATACATAAAATAAGGCTGAACTATTTGCAAAGAAATTCTTTTCTAATCCGATTCTCGAATCTTATGGCCATTCTCTTCCTTCCATTCTAATTAAACAAGTTAACCCATTGTTACACATTCAAATCATTTCAGCTTCGATTGCTCATAGTCATATCTTCCATTGCTCATAGTCATAGTCTATAACTCTTCTATGGCTTGTGGTCCAGACAACATTCCTGTCACAGTGTAACAAAATTGTTCTCCAGAATTCTCTTCAATTTTCTCTAAACTATTTAATAAGTGCTTGACTGAATCTTGTTTTCCTGCCTGCTCGAAAATGGCATCTGTTGTTCTAATTTTTAAACACTTAGGTTAACTTATAGAACCCCTCCGATTTTTGTCCAATCAGTCTTCTTTCTGTTATTAGCAAGGTCTTTGAGTCTTTGATAAACAAATTTCTCACATTCCATCTCGAGTCAAACAACTTGCTGTCAGACAAATAACTATCGTAGTACTGTCTATTGATGAATGGCCACCCTCTCACTGATTCTACTTCTTTACGTCTTCTTGAATTATCATTTACTATTGACTTTTCAAGGAAACAATATATACAATCGATTGCTAAATTAGCATCTACTAAGGTTGCTTCTTTTTATCCTGCTCATCATTTTCTTTCTCCTGATTCCATTCCCTACCTCTAAAAATCTCTTATTTGTCACTGTATGGAATACTGTTATCATATTTGAGCTGGTTCTTCTAATGATGCTCTTTTTCTTCAAGATAAGGTTTAAAAACGCATTGTAAACAGAGTTGGACCTGGTCTATCTGCAAAGTTTGAGCCTCTTTTCCATTATTGTAAAGTTGCAAGTCTTTTTCTTTTCTACAAATACTATCATGGTTGCTGCTCAAAGGAGCTTTTATCTTTAGTTCCATCAAAACTCATTCTCACTTGACTTGTCATTCATCAAAGTCTCATTCTTTGACTGTATCTCTCTCTTCATGCTCCAAAAACTTTTATTTGTCTTTTATTGTCCCATCTACATGTTTTCCTGACTCATACAACCTTCAACTTTGTAAGTCTTCTTCATCGCTTCATTGCTCTATAACACTACACTTTTTTTCTAGCAACTCCCATTTTGATAGTGGTTGTTCGAAGCCTTATTGGGAGTAAAAAATAATTAAAAATATATAGATAACAATGCTTAAACAGGTTACTTTTAGAGCTTTTGCTTGCAAACAAAGTCAAAATAAAAATTTATCCAAGTAATGCACAAAGTTTAGTTTATTTATTATTTAATTATTATAATAATGCAGGATAAAAATATTAAAATGTCATCGGTTGGAAAATCGGTAAAAAAAGGCCGATACCGATTCCGATTGTGCAAAAAATGGCCGATTAAGCCGATACCGATGCCGATACCGATTAATCGGTACATTACTAGTTAATACACTTGTGCATCAAATAATAAAATACTATTCCAATAAATAAATAAATTTATAACACTTTTGATGTCAACCTCTTAAAGATTTGAAACTTAAATAACTTATGTAATCCAAAATTTAAAAAAATATATAATTTTTCTGATAAGAATTAAAAAAAACTTTTTTTGGTAATCTTTATAAATAAATTTCTGATAGAAATGTTGTTATTCTATTAACTTCTGAAATTTTGTTATTCTATTAACTTCTGAAATTTTAATACAACAAGGAAATTATATTTTTAATAAAAAATAAATTATAAAAAATATGAAACACAAATTTCCTTATCTTATGCCTAAAAGGTTACATAATTTCCACGTGAATCAACACCTTTCAGAAAAAAAATTAGTGCAGAAAGTCCTCAAAGCTTTTTTTAAAATTAATTTATTAAACTTTTTCTTTATGGTTGAAATAATCATAAATCAAAACAAGAATAAATACACATTTCAAGTACCAAATTTTTTAATTTTACAAGATACTTTTACTTACAGTGTGATACCACATGGCACATGTCTTACAAGATACTTTTACTTGCAGTGTGATACCATATGGCACATGTCTTACAAGATACTTTTACTTACAGTGTGATACCATATGGCACATGTCTTACAAGATACTTTTACTTACAGTGTGATACCATATGGCACATGTTTTACAAGATACTTTTACTTACAGTGTGATACCACATGTCTAATATAACAAGTTCTAAAGTAATGCAAACCAGCCACATATTAACTTATTTGTATAACTAATTCTTTTGTTTATACTATCAATATTGTTCTGGTTAGCTTATTACTTTAAAAAAATGATAAACTAAAATTGAGTAACACTCTGTAGTTTAAAATTACTCAGGGTTAATTTGCTTCAGCTAAAAAATCATGAAACTATAGTAAACTGGCAATTTATAAACTTACTGCTGCAAACTTTTTATTTATGATGCATACAAAAAAGTTTATTCAACAACTTATTTTTATAAATGTTTCTGATATTGCAGACTATATTATTTAAAAGTTTTCTGTGATTAAACCGTTATTAGCTAACATTTATGTAAATTTTTATATTTCTTTTTTTTACCCCTTAAAAAAAATCATAGTATTAATATTTCAAAAGTCAATAACCCTTCTCTACCATCTGACTACCAACTGATCTCTATAACATCTGCAACTTGCAAAATAGTTGAATGCATCCTTGCAAAACACATTATGTCCTATTTTCTAGATAAATTATTATCTAATAGCCAATTTGGTTTTCTTTCCTGGTAGAAATACAATTGATGCCATCATACAAGTAATTGATGACTGGGCATACGCTATTGACCGCAATACCTCATTAACTGCTATATTCTTTGATTTTTCAAAAGCATTTGACCTCATTGACCTTATGCACAAACTTGAAATCAACATTTCATCATGGTTATCATCCTGGATTGCAAAGTTGCTTTCAAACCGTAAACAACCTGTTAAATTCAACAGCAAGCCTGCTGAATGTAAAGATGTTTTATCAGGAGAAAACAAGTAAGCGTCCTTGGCCCAATCCTCTTTTTAAGCTATGTACTAGACATAAATGACTACCTCCCAAAAGATTATATTTACAATAATTTTAATGTATTAGTGATTAATGTAATATTACATAGTAATAATACTATTATGACAGTATTACATACAATAATACTATTTTTAATAGTTTTATTGTAATGTAATAACAGATTAGATTGATATACTAGATCTCTGTAGGAATAAGTTCACCAGTACCTTTAAATATGTACTATATTTTCATGTAAGTCATATTTATTTTCGTGTTTTTGTTAGTATATTTATTGATAAGATTTAAACATTAGATTCCATAAAACCATTTTTTACAGTTTATTGAATATCTAAATGACTCAAAAACCTTTTTTAACCCATTGTTTTTATAGTAAATGTGTGTGTGTATATATATATCAGTGGTGTACACTGGATTTTTAGATGCTTGAGTTTTGACACTTTCAGGCATTGTGCAAACTCCAAATTTTTTTATGTTCATGCTTATGTCAAATGAGAATGTTTTGCAAAGAGTTGTGGTGATTGGAGCTTGGGGACAAGAAAACCCCAATTTTTGGGCCCACCCAGTCCTTAGTGTGGGAGCAACAAGTTTATGAAATAATTTCTTTAATATTTTTATCTAAGTTTATATTCATCAACCAATTTCAAATTTCATGCAATAAAAATTATAACAATTATTACAATTTAATTACAATTTAATTAAAATCTTTAAATAACTTTTGTAATTTTGAAACTTAATCTGCTTTAATTTAATGAGCCAAAATCTATGAATATGATTTAAACAAAAAAAAATTTTATGAAAACTGCAAATTGAAAAACTTCTTGCAACAAAAATGTAACTTTCTTTTTAGCCTCAAAAAAAATAAATTAAAGTTGTCAATTAATATGAAAATATAAAGGTAGATAATGCGTTCAAATCAATAATAAAAAATCAATAACATAAAACCAATTATAATCAATTTAAAACTGCTAAAAAAGAGAAAAAGAAAAAGCTCTTAACAATAAATTGATCAAACAAAATGATTAAATTAAGATTAAATTGAATATCTTGCTGCAATTATTGTATGTATTTAAATTTAGGTTTTAATAATAAATTTTATGGTCAATTGACTTGAAATATATTCATATAGAATGATTTTTTTTGGCAGGATGCTGTATTACATGAATCTATATCTGCTGACCAAGACTATCGTATAAATGTTGCTGCTTTTACAGCTCTTGGAGATGGGTTCAAAAGTGCTAATATTTATTTGAAAACTCCTCCAAATCTTCCATCTGCTCCTAGTGTACAATCTGAAATAGATTATACAACAAATAAAGTCACTTTAATTTGGAGACCAGCTACTAATTTTGTTGAATACTATAAGATAGAATATGGAAAAAGTTTACGCAAGTATGATATGCTGTCACATAAGAAGGGTAAATTGGTTGCATCTGATATACGAAAGTCTTTATTTGATGACTTGGATTCTGGTGTTTGGTATTGTTTTATGGTATCTGGTGATTTGGGCAAGCATGATGGTTGGACTGCAACATCAATTGTCTGGGAAAGAACTTCTGATGGTGTCCCATCAAGTCCTCCTTTATATTTTGAAGGAATAACTGAATCATCCTCATCAATAAAGTTGCAGTGGGAAAAACCAGACCCATGGAAACGCAACGGCATTATTATTGGCTACTATATTGACTATAAAAGTTTTGATGAGCGTCGTTGGAGAAATATTAGGTACCAAACCTCTGAAAATGATGTTGAGACTTTTTTGTTGACAGATCTCACAGCAAGTACCCGGTAATTTTTTGCTTTTATAAAAGTTTAGTATCTTAATAGAGATAAGAGACTACATAGTCAAATAGAAAAAATGTTCTAAGCACATCTTAATCTTGAACTTAAATGAATAGTTTCATGGAAAAAAGTTCAAAAAATTAAAAAATTCAAATGAAAACTTATTAATAAAAATTTTTTTTAAAAAAAGATATCTGAAAATTTGATCATTTTAAAATTAGTTGCTGATGATCAAAACAATATTTAAATAGTTAATGTTGATCTATTATAATTTTAAAGTTTAGTAAATGCATAGGAGCTACTAAGGAGGTTGGTAAGGAGCTACTAAGGAGGCTGTTTAAATGTAAATCTTTTTAGAATCTAGAGGGGGAAGTGGGCTGCTAAATTTATACAGTAGTCCCTCTGTTAAAATGTAAAAAAATTCCTAACTATTTATAAGCATAGTTATAGTTTTGAAGTTATTTTTGATTACAAGTTTCTTTTGATTTACTTTTGATTATTGAAATATTTTCAGTTACAAAATCAGAGTGCAAGCTTTTACCCAAGTAGGTAATGGACCATTTTCAGAAGAAATTCAAGTGATGACCAGCCAAGAAGGTTAATTTTTTTAAATTTTTATAAAGTGTTAACAACTAAAAAACTAAAAGTGTTTTCTTTACCATCATCATAATTAGTGATTTATTAATTTGAAGAATTAAATACTTTGTCTCAGAGTTGAGAATATTTAAACAAATTTAAAAATTTACTATTTTTGACGTCCTAGCTTTAAAATAGTTTTTATGAATAGTAATAAACTATTACTAATTTTTTTTTTTTTTTTTTTCAATTGTACTTTTCCCTTTATTATTACTGTTTAATGTTGAGATTTTTAATCATTTAATTGTGTAGGTCTTCTTATTGTAACATTTAATGTACACATTAAAGACCTTGTTAATGAATCATGTTAATATGTAGGTCTTGTTAAAAAGTGTTATGTTGTATGCATTTTATGCACAAAATGGCAATTTTATCTACATTTAAAGCCATTTTTGTTAAGTCAAATCTTTTATTTATTGATTACTAATATTTTTATTATTGATATTAATATGTTTATTTACCTTTATATTTAATTTTTCTTTTGATATGGTTTTAATATGTGGAGTTTATATGTTAAAATGTTAAAAAGTCATTAAGTCATTGTGTAATATTTTATTCTTTTCTTTTAATTAATTCTGATTCAAAAAAACAAATTGTTAAATTATTTTTGACTTTATTTAACTTAAAAAGAGTTCAAAAGAAAATGCTTTTAAAAAATAGTTAAAACATTTTCTATAAACTTAAGTTATTTTTCATGTTCAGATAAATTTAAGTTACTTTTTTTTGTTTATTTTACATTCATCAATTTTTGTTTGTTTATGTATAGTTTCAGAGTTAATTTTTTTCATTGTGATGCCAAAGTGGTTTTATTAATTGTTTATAATAGCATTGCTTGATAAAAACCATGAGCAAGGCACAGGTACTCTGAAGGTTACCTAAGACCTTATGTTGTATCCCATGAAATTTTTTTTGAATATGAAAGTTGTCTACTTGTTGGAAGCTTTTGAGAAAACCTGCGTAGAATAACAGTTTTATGAATAATTTCAGTACTGAAATAATAATTTTCTGTCAGTCATTTTAGTTGTTTATTTTCTGTAATTGCAAAGATAAAATATTATTTATTAAAATATTATCACCAAAAATGGTGCAAAATATTTTATTAAAATATTATTACCAAAAATGGTGCAAAATATTTTATTAAAATATTCTGAAGTTTTTGATTAGCAATTAGTTGTGTTCTCATTTGACATAAGCATGAACATACAAAAGTTTGGATGTCTATAGGACATTGCTTTAAAAGCCAAAGATTTAGGCTTATATATTATTAACATTTAGGCTATTATATGTTATTGTATTGTAATGCTAATTATATGGCTAATTATATTAACAGCGGCTACAATGATAAAATAACAGTTTTTTTAACTTCTAACTTGCACATTCCTTAAATGTAAAAATTAAAATCATTGTTGAGAAAACTTAAAATCATTTGAGAAAACTTGCTTAGAAGTTTTATAAATAACATTATTTCGGTACTGAAATAATAATTTTCCTTAGAAGAAAAGTTTTATAAATAATAATATTTCGGTACTAAAATGTTATTCTTTCGTCAGCCATTTTAGTTGTTTATTATCTGTAAGTGTAACAATGGGATTGGTGATTTTTTCAAGCAGGGAAAAGTTTTCCTAAAAAAAGGTGCAAAAATTGACATTTACCCTCTGTGGGGACCTTTCCAATGCTCAAAAAAAATTTTGTAAAAAACTTTAATTACTAATTTGGGGTCAGGGCAGATAATAAGCTAGGGCTCTTATCAAAATTTTGATATGAACTTTTTTTGAATAACCCTAATGTATACATATATTTATATATATATATATATATATATATATATATATATATATATATATATATATATATATATATATATATATATATATATATATATATATATATATATATATACACATGTAGTTTCAATTTAACGAGAGATTTTAATACCAATAAAATGCAATTTTAAGAGCAATATACTATAATAATTTGATTATTATTGAAAGTTGATAATAAAAAATCAAATCAGTAATTGTTTTTTTTATTGTAAGAATAATTTGATGAGTTAGTTACAACAGTTTTACCACATAGATCTTTTACATCCAAGAATGTAGATGTTAAGGTTAGGGTAAATGGAGAGCAGGGTTATCTAAACTATATATATATATATATATATATATATATATATATATATATATATATATATATATATATATATATATACTTTATAGTTTTTGTTTAGTGTAGCATTTTTGTAATAAAAGTTTCTGTAATATTTCCTTTCTAGAAAAAATACTCCCAAATCCAAAACTTTAGATTAAGCCACTGTATTTCTTTATTGCCTTAACCCCCTCAATTAAAAAAAACAACATAGAAAGTCAAACAATCAAACAAGTTATATATTACTATTTGATCACCTCGCTAGAATCTAAAGGTGGGTCAGAGGGGGGCAAATTTTTTACTTAAATTAAAGTTTTACAGGTGATTTTTCTCTAAAACCTACCAACAAATGATTTATATTTTGATAGTTTTGGAATATGCAAATAGAGGCCTTAACCTAATAAAATTTTCAAATTTATTTATTAAATTGAATTTAAAAAAACATTGAAAAAATTAAAGGCCTGCAAAAACTCTGAAGCACAAACCTTGAGAAACAAGGCCGCTGTGTGGAGAAACAAGTTAAGAGTGGTAATACAAGAGACCTAGTGGGGATTAAATTTGGATCTTCTAGCTTATAAAGCGAGTGCTCTACCACTACTGCAATTAACATTTGATAAAGATTTATTTGTGTGATCTGTATTAATAACAGCATTTTTATTACTTCTTTCTTTACCCGTATTAGCAGGAGTAATAACGATGTTATTAACTGATAGAAGTTTTAATACTTCTATTTTGAACCCAGCTGGAGGAGATCCTGTTTTATATCAACATTTATTTTGATTTTTTAGTCATTCTGAAGTTTATATTTTAATAATTCCAGGATTTGGAATAATTTTACAAATCATTCCTATTTTTACTTCTAATAGATTATAATATAAAAATAAATTAAAAGGTCACTGTGAACTATGTTATTAAGGTTAGAATGTAGATAAAGAAGAACTATGTTATTAAGGTTAGAATGTAGATAAAGCGCTATTTGACTCTGTAGGACAATAATCAATGTTAAATCCTTGTAAGTTAATGTTGGTTATATTTAAATCTTCTACATTTAAATTGAACTCAGTAATTCCTATCATCATGGGACAAGTAATAATAGTACTAACAAGACTGGAGAGATAATTGATGTAAATATTTTTTACTAATATATTTTATTGCATGATACATAATATGTAGTTATTCACTTTCACTTTCACTTATGTTTTATCATTAGGTGCAGTATTAACGCATTGTTTACCTATTTATTAAAGTCTTAAAAAGCGTAACATTTGTTATGCTTTTTAAGCCAATGTTTTTAAGGCCCCAAATACAACTTGAGTGACACAGCATAAATGACACAGCTCGAATTTTAATAAAACTTTTTTATGAAATGTAAGATATTTTCACCCAAGATTAGTTTGCAGAAAAAAAAATAAAGTTGTTATTATTTTTCATTAACTTGTTTTTATGACCTCAACTCGTTATTTTGACCTCAACTCCTTATTTTGACCTCAACTAAATTGCTATTTTACTTTATTTTCTGTAGAAATATAAAATTATAATTATTTTTTTAAGTTCTTCCAATTGTAAGTAAGCTGCGCGTGTTAGAAGTGGAAACAACATCTGCTTACATTCACTGGAGTGATCCTGTAAACACAATGAAATTCAAATCTAATCTTAAATTCATTGTAAGTTTTGGAAACATTTTTAAACAAAATATATAAAATTGTTATCTTCCTAATGTTTTATTTCATTTATCTAACTAATGTGTTATTTTTACCTAATGCATTATTTTCACTTAATTACAAATAGGATTGAGATTTTAAACTTCTATGCTATAAAATATCTTCAACATTTTTTTCATCACTTTAAAAAATTTTCAGATCATTTATACAGCACAAAAATTATATCGGACCTCAAATGGAATTGTGGACAGTTTTAGGTACAATAAAACAATAACAATCTTTGCAAAACAGCTACAACTTAGTGAATTGCTTCCTTGTACAACATATGAAGTTTTTGTCAAAGTAGAAACTGAGGAAGCAGGCACTGGTGATCCTGTGACCACAAATTTTACAACAGTATGTAAAGGTATTGTGATTTTTTTTTTTTTTTACTGTATCAGTGCTCGAAATAGCGGCCGATCAATGATCAAAGATTGTCTACTTTTGGAAAAATTGACATTTTGATAGCCTAAAATTAAATCTGGCCAATCAAATTTGATCAGCAGAAGCTGCTAGTCAAACTTTTGTAATAATTAATACAAAAACATTATAAACTAATTGAAAATTAAAAAGACATTATAACTATCTATAAATTTTATAAATAAACTAATTGAAATAAAAACGACATTATTTATTTCAATTCTAAATAAAATAACTAAAATAAAAACAGCAAAAGATTGTTTGTTTTTTTTTTAATTCTAAATAAAATTTAAACAAACATTTGCTTAAATTCTTAATAAAATAACTAAAATAAATAAAGCAAAACTAATGTTAACTTGAATTTCAAAAAAATGATTAAAACAAAAACGGTAATGTATTATTTATATTCAAATTAAAACAATTAAAAAGAAATACGGCAAAACAGACGATATATATAAACTCTAAATGAAATAATTAAAATAAAAACAGCAATGTTTCATATATACTCAAAATAATACAAAAAGAAAAATGGCAAAAGCAACGGTATACCTATATTCTAAATAAAATAAATAAATTCAAAAGAGCAAAACAAACGATTTACTCAAATTCTAAAGAGAATAATTAAAATTATAATTAATTAAAAGTTATAAAATATAAACGGCAAAACAAAAATCATGTGAGGTAAGATAAAAAAAATCCATTGTAAATTTTAGTAAAATTTAATAAAAAATTGATTGCCTAAAAAATTATTTGATCGTCTGGTTTTTAATTTTTTTTTATTTCAGCCGATCATGTTGATCGACAACCTTCGAATAATTATTTCGAGCGCTGCTGTATAT
Organism: Hydra vulgaris; assembly: GCF_022113875.1. Lineage (NCBI taxonomy): Eukaryota > Metazoa > Cnidaria > Hydrozoa > Anthoathecata > Hydridae > Hydra > Hydra vulgaris. The sequence goes on from NC_061169.1 coordinate 38,493,899, forward strand.
ACCTTGCTAATTTTTGAGGGTTAATGGCGATTTTTTGTTTTAATTGTTGTTTATTTAAATTGTTGTTTATTTAAATTGTATTAAGCCTCAAATGTGAAATAGTAATTTAAAATAGTATTTTCATTTTTGTGTTTAAACCAGTTAATAGACGCAGAAAGGAAAGCCAAAGGTGCAAATGCGCCCATATGTGTCCCTTTTTACTTTTAGGTATTGTGCAAATTCAAAACTTGAGTATACTCATACTTCAAATAAGTCAAATAAGAAAGTTTTTTTTTTTTTTGCTATTGTTAAATTTATCAACGGACTTTAGCTTTTGTTTAATAATCTATTAAAGTTTCATCTGAAAGATTTCTAGCCTACCTGAAATTAGGGGGTTGTAAACTTTAAAAATTTATGTAAACTTATGTAAAGTTATATTCATAACTTTTAAACAATTATAATATAAACATAAAAAAGAAATATATTTAGTATTTATCATTACTTATTTTTAAATCACATTTTTTTATCTTCAAAATTCTATAATAGTTATATATTGACTTGTCATAGACAGTAATCCATTCAGCAGCCATTTTTGACATACATGGACTGCCATTCTTGACACCTTTTAACTACTGCTTCTGAGTTTTATGTGTCAATAAGTTCTAAGTAGATTTCAATGATATCGATTTAAAAACGCTTCAGCTATTGTTTTGCTATTTTTTTTTTTATTCTAACTAATACACCTGAGACAACTGTATTTGGTTAGCAACTGTTGTTATGCTGTCTTTCTAGAAGGGTCCAAATATATATTTGCTACATATATATTTGGACCCTTACATAAATTGCTAGTCTAATCTAACTTAAGAAAGTGTGGCCATTTAAATTAAACAATAACAGTCAAATTTAACTAGTATCACAGAGAGTTTGTTGGTCTGGTGATTTTTGTAAAAAGTAAATTTTGATACATCTGTTCCCAAAAACTATTTCTTAGACTGTGTATATTGGAGAAGCGTTTGATCTTGAATTGGGCAATGATAATGGCTTTTAGGTGTTAACAATGCTTTTATTGGTATAACTTTACTCAAACATAGGTACTACTTGGCACCCTAAGTGACAAATTGTGAAATTGATTCCTTTTAGTTAATAAATCTTTAATTTTCTTTTAGCTTTATTGATTTTATTCAAGATATCTTTGTTTAGCTCCGACTGATGTTCCTGTCCCTTATTTAAATACAAGTGTGCAAGATTCTAATATTATTCCATTGCAAATTTATCCCGCATCTAATATACATGGTTTAATTGAGTAAGTTTTTTTGTTTTTATTTTTTTTATTCTTTTTCATTTAAATAAAAAAAGTTACATTGTTAAAAAAAAAAAAATTATTATTAGAATTAAAGTTAATATTATTAATATTATAAATATTTATGTATTTATTAATATTATAAATATTACATAAATATTAGAAAGTGTTAACAAAGCACAATTATTTATTTTAGTCATTATGAGCTTTTTGTTATTGATGTTAAAAATTCTTCTGTACTTTCATCATCAATAAAGTCAACAAACTTTGCTAGTGCTAAAGATCATCGCTCTCGACGTCATATAAATAACAACACAGAAAGTTCTATTAAACCAGACTTTTATGTTGCTGCAATGTTTACTGACGATGAGCTTCCGAAACTTTTTAAACTTGGTGATGGCTCAAACGACAATAGAAAACTTATAGGTGGCCATTATTACTCAACATTTTTGCGTGCTTATGTCAAGGTATCATTTTCAGCATATATAATTATATAGCATTATACAATTGTTTAGATAATATTTTATACATTAATGATACTCTTAAAACAAAATTTTGGATAGATAACCCATTATACTTATTTTATATAATATAAAAGCAAGTTTTAAAAATTACTTCCTAATTTTTTTTTTTAGGGGCAGCTCATTATGTTTTTTGTTAGACTAGCATTTTTTAAATTTTGTAACATTTTAAAAATAAACTTGCACACCTAAATTTTTAAAATTGTCACAAAAAAATAAAATATAAAAAAAAATTAATGAGTAAAAAATTTTAATTTGTTTTAATAAAAGTTCTTCATACCTGCAATTTGATAAAAATAGAGTTAAATCCATAGTTTTAAAATTTTTATATAACTTTTTTGAAGAAGTCAACATTTTTTTTTTAATGCTATTTTTTATTTAAAAAAAATTATTATTTTATAAAATTTCACTTCTTTTGAGACCTACCATGATATGCATTACTATATATATGTATATATATATATATATATATATATATATATATATATATATATATATATATATATATATATATATATATATATATATATATATATATATATATATATATATATATATATATATGTATATATATATATATGTATATGTATATATATATATGTATATATATATATATATATATATATATATATATATATATATATATATATATATATATATATATATATATATATATATATATATATATATATATATATGTATATATATATATATATGTATATGTATATATATGTATATATATATATATATATGTATATATATATATATATATATGTATATATATATATATATATATATATATATATATATATATATATATATATATATATATATATATATGTATATATATATATATGTATATGTATATATATATATGTATATATATATATATATATATATATATATATATATATATATATATATATATATATATATATATATATATATATATGTATATATATATATATATGTATATGTATATATATGTATATATATATATATATATATATGTATATATATATATATATATATATATATATATATATGTATATATATATATATATATATATATATATATATATATATATATATATACATACATATACATATACATATAGATATATGTTTGTCATATAGTAATCATATTAATTGTGTAGTACATTAGTAATATTGTGTCAGTGATATTTTTTATTTAACAATTAATTAAGTTCAGATAAATTTAGATCTCAACAGATATTTTCCATACAGATTCAGAATTAAGCAAACCTATAAGATTTGGTAAGTTAAGCCAAGGCTTGGTTGAGTATTTTAGTATTTTAACTAGTTAAACTATTTTAACAGTTCTTTAGTAGTCAATATTTTAATAAATTTGATTAGTTATAATTGTTGCAATAATTTGAATCCATTAAATTTTTTTTTCTTTTTAATTTTTTCTTTTCAATTTTTTTTTGTTTAACTTTCATTTCACTTGTTTAAAAAAATAGGTCCAACAACAGATGTCAGTAGAAGTAAGTTACCTGAAGATAAAAATAGCTCTAGTTTTATCATAATTGGAGCAGCATCAGCTGGTGGCTTGTTTCTTTTACTAGCAGTTGGCTTTTTGGTTCTTTTATGGAAAAGGTAATTTTTTGACTTGATTTTTTTGACTTCATGATCTTTTTCGAATTTAAATTTATTTTGGATATTACATTGATAAAAACCATTTTTTATTTAATGCTCTGTAAGAAATCACAGGCCTATATATTCTGGAGAAGATTCTAAACTTTTAAAAAAGAAATCAAAGCGTTCTTTCAGAAACCCCAAAAACCTTGCTGATCCTACTGAGGTAATAATTTGATCATGTGATCTTACTGAGGTAATTTGAAATCTCAAGAAATATTTAATTTTTATTATCTAATTAGTTTTTTTAATTTTTTTTTTTTCGAAATTATCAAGAAAATTATTGAAAAAGTTTTGAAGTTTATAAGAATTAAAGCAATGGTGACAATAACAATTATTACAGTTATTGCTTAATTGTTGCTTTATTGTTACTTCATAGTTACTTCATAGTTGCTTCATTGTTGCTTTTTTTGTCAACAATTTTTCATAATTGTTGACAAAGATTGTTGTACAAGATTCATTGCAACAATCCTGTTCAGAAAAGTAGAACAACAATCAACATTAAGTTTAAAAAGAATATATTAATAAGTATACAGTGGAGAAAATAGAGTTAGCTTCACCATGTACTGATCCAATATTTTGTAAATCTGTAAGCAAGTTTGTGCGGTGCATCTTTTGTATCCGCACACATATAATTGTTACAAACAATAACTTTTTAGATGATAATATAGCAAAATTAATTTGGGGTACATTTGAAAATACCATAAAATGTGTAATACTTGATAATTGCGGTAACAAATAGAATTGGCCTCATCAACAATTATTTTCAGTTTACTTGTATATTTTGATTTTTATTATTATTATTTGTAAGTTAAACAAAGACTGAAATCAGTGCTCATTAAGTTTTTAACATTTGGTTTTTGATACCTGAATTTGACATGGAATGTGGTAAACGTTTAACAAATAAAGGTTTAGCAGTAATCAAAGCATACAAACATACAGGCTTATCTAATTGTGAAATTTAAATAGACTGGGACAAATGGTTCTTTGGCAGGACACTGAGACACAGAGCTTTAAAACTGGGCATGTCCCGGTGCACTCAGATGTTTGGCAACTCTACACTAATGAGAATTTAAGGTATGCAATCTTTCCAACTTATAATGCTTCATTAATAAATGTATAATATATGCTTCATTAATAAATGTATAAATGTAATAAATGTATAATATAAAACGAATATAAAATAAAACAAAAAAAAAATTAATATAAAATAAAACAAAAGAACATTAACAACATTCATTGAAACTTTTTTAAAAAAAGCGTAAACCAAAACCAAAACTTACTGCTCGTCATTAAAAAAGTTAGATTACAATTTGCAAAAGAATACATGTCTTGGCAGGAAGAGTGACATCAAGTTCTCTTTAGTGATGAAAAAAAGTTCAATCTAGATGGTCCTAATGGCTATTAATATTACTGGCACGATCTTTGAAAAGAGAAAGAAACTTGGATGAGTTGTAACTGTGGTGGTGAAACTGTTATGGTTTGGGGGGCTTTTTCCTTTGCTGAAAAACTTCCACTGGCATAGATTTTAACAAAAATGAGTTCACAGGACTACATTGACTTATTAGAAATAAGTTTGCTTAAACATGGTGAGGAATTGATGGGTGAAAATTTCACTTTTCAACAAGATAATACTGCTATCCGTAATTCAAAGCTTACGAAAGCTTGGTTTAGAGAAAAAAGTATTCACATAATGGAATGGCCCCCATGTACTCCAGATCTTAACCCAATTGAAAACCTTTAAGGAAAACTTTCTAGAAAGGTTTATGAAAATGATAAGCAATTTGAATCCACCTTGGAGCTGAAAACTTGAATCAGAGAAGCGTGGAATGAAATATCTATAGAATTATCCAAAATCTTGTGACTAGTATGTCAATTTGCATATTTGAAGTCATTAAAAATTCAAAACTAAATATTAAATGAGCGTAAAAACAAAATATTTTCTGTATTTTCTTTTATATAACGTAAATGAGAATTCTTTTTTCTCTGTATTACTCCGTTTGATAAATTTGTTGTTCTACTTTTCTGAACAGGATTGTCGCAATGCATCTTGTGCAACAATTTTTGTCAACAATTTTATTCTTTGGACTGGAAAATCTTATCAGCAAAAGCTAATAAAATTTTATTTAAATAATGAAAAACTATAAAGCAACAATGAAGCAACTATGAAGTACTAAATATTCAATCCTAACATTTAAATATTTATATTTCACAAACTTTTTTTTATAATATATAATAAATTGAGCAATATCGATAATATTTAACAAGTTCAAAATTATCAGCTGCTACTATTTTATTGTATTTGCTAGAATAAAATTTGAAAGTGAAAGTGAAACCATTAAATGTAAATAAGTATATGTTTATGATATCATGGTAAAATATGGTAATGGTGTAATTGTATAGCAGTTGTGGTGTAATTGTGTATTGGTAGTGGTGTAATTATGTAGTGGTAGTGGTTTAATTGTGTTGTGGTAGTGGTTGTGGTGTAATTGTGTAGTGGTAATGGTGTAATTGTGTAGTAGTAGTGCACTTGCTTTCTAAAAGTAACTACAGAGTTTAAACTTACCACAAAAGTTAAATTTTTTTTATTAAGCTTTTATTTGACTATGTATGTAAAGAAGCATAAAGGTCCTACCAATTAAAATAAATTTCAAACTCAGGTTGAAGTTTTGATTTGGGCCAAAAACCTAGTGTTTTAATTTTTTATGTACATTAAAAATTATTTTTTACCTATTGTTATTTTTTAAAAAAAATAGTTGTATTAGTCTTTCAGATAAAGCTTTAAAAATAAATTATTTATTAATTGTTAATTACTTTATTAATTAGTTATTTATTTTTAAATCATATTTTAAATCTTTATATAAATTAATTTTTTGAACAAAAATATTTTTTTGTGCTCTTCTGAGCCGTACAATTTTACATAAATGCAGCATAAAAAATTTTTTTGAAACTAATCTTTAGGTTCATCGTTTGCATTGCAATACACCTGGTATGATTAGCCATCCACCGATAAATATAGAAACTTTATCAAAGCACGTAAAAAATTTAAAACTTGATAATGGAATAAAATTTATTCAAGAATTTGAAGTAAGATTTTTATGATTTTGTTTTATTTTTTAAGATGACTTGAATTTAACTCAAATGATAATTTTTTTTTTTTTTAAATGACTTGAATTTAACTAAAGTAATAATTTTTATTAGTCCATCCAATCTTCAGAAAAATATTCTTCAGAAGTTGCTAGGTTAAACATAAATCTTTCAAAGAATCGATATCCAAATGTTGTTGCATGTATGTATTAATGTTGTATATAAAAATCTTTTGTAATCTCCAAATGTTGTTGCTTAGGCAGTTGAAAATTTTTTTAAAAACCAACAATACCTAATTTTGTTATCTAATGTTAAAGTACAATAAAAAAATATTTTTTTCAGAATAATAATAAGTACTCTATGCCCCCTCAAAGTCCCTAAAGAAAAGTCTCAATTTCTTGTTTAAAATACTAAAAAATTCAAAGCATTTAATACTAATTTCATAAACAACCAAATTAGCAATAATGATAATTTAAACCAAAATATATTGAAATGAAGTTTCAAAGTTGCCATTGCTCTTTACTAATGTCTTCTCTCTGTTTAATGAAATAAATGAAAATTATAAATGTTGACAAAAAGCGGTTTTAAAAACTGAAGTCCAGTTCTCCCCAACCAGTAATTGCAGCTTTCACTATCATCGTCAATACAAAGACCTGTTACTCGTGCTTCCACTTAATTTTGGTTAAAATTAATTTTAAATTTTGAAAAGTAAAAAAAGCTGTCATTTTCAATCATTTGTTCCAAAAGAATTATTTTCTAAATGATGTCACAAATAAAATTATGTCACAAATCTAGATATTGGGTTTTATGTATTTTCTCTGTGTTTGTAAACGTAAATGCTTGTCTTTAGGTGCTTTGCATAGGCTCTAACATTAGAATGAGAAATAATTAGATGTGGTTGGTTTTAAAAAAATGTGCACACATGCCTATTGTTGCATGTATTTATAAAAGCTGTTGGAACTTCTTATGGTATAATTTTCAGAAATTAAAATTTTTTAGATGATGAAACTCGTGTTAAATTAGAATGCCCGTCCCATAATTCTTCAGATTATATAAATGCAAATTACATTGATGGATATTGCAAACAAAAAGCATACATTGCTACACAAGGTCCAATGAAAAACACAATCAATGATTTTTGGCTTCTTTGTTGGGAACAAAATGTTCAAGTTATTGTTATGGTTACAAAACTTGAAGAAAGGGGAAGAGTAAGCAAAGACTTATTGTTATATTTAAAAAACTTTTGTATTAATGGTTATATTCCAAAATCCTCTTTATTTAGTAATGTAATCCTAAGTTCTAAATAGTTAAAGTTATTATCTCTCTAAATATCTAAATAGTTAAAGATATTATCTCTCTAAATATCTAAATAGTTGAAGTTATTATCTAATTATCTAAATAGTTTAATAATTAGATTTATTATCTCAATATCTAAATAATTAAATTTATTATTTAAATATGAAAATAATTAAATTTATTATCTAATTATTTAATTAATTTAGTCAGACGTCAAAAAGAGTCTTATAAATGAGAAAAGATGTTTAAAAATAACAATAAGACACTGAAATACTATATAATAATATTTTAAATATTTTGAAAATTGTTTACATATATGACAGTAAACTTTAATGCAATGTCTAAAGTACAAACTCGAATAATTACAAAGTATTTTCAATAATCTGTTACTGAGTATATTTTTATTTACAGGATTTTTTAGCATTTTATTCTTTATCACAGTTAAGTTTTTTATTCAAATTAATGTTCTGGGGGTATTTATATAAAAAAAACAATTTTCTGGGGGTATTTTATATAAAAAATCTGCGTTCTGGGGGTATTTAGAAAAAAAAAATTAATAATTAAAGGGAAAAAATAAAAAAAAAGAAATTTTTTCCAATAATCTAAAAATTTTTTAATGATCTATGCTTTTTGCAACTGATTGCAATTTTTTAATGATCTTTTTCAAATGATCTAAAAGTTTTTTAAATGATTTTTTCAAATGATCTAAAATAAATTTAATACTACTATTTAAAAAAAAAAAAAAATATTTAAAAAAAATTTTTTAAAAAGATTGTTTATATGGAAGATTTTTTTTTTTTTTTTAAATAGATTTCATTTCACAAACATGGAGGAAAACAAAATTTAAAATATAAATACATAAACCTAAAAATTCGACCATTTGCTTAATTTTTTAAAATAATTTTAAATATTTAAGTTTTTAATAATATAAACTAATTTTAAATTATTTTTTTTAAATAATGAACTTTTTCTTTATTCAGTCAAAGTGTGAACAGTATTGGCCTGATCATGGCTCAGAAATATATGGAAGTATTAGAGTAGAATTCAAGTCAGAACTCAAATTATGCAATGATTGTATACGAACTTTTGAAATTTCTTCCACAGTCAATGGCGAAGTTCGGACTGTTAAACATTATCAATATTTACAGTGGCCAGATCCTGGAGTGCCCTCCTGCCCTGGTCCAGTCCTTGCATTTGTTAGACGAGTTCATTCTTTTGAACCTCCTGGTTGTGGTCCAACTGTTGTTCATTGTAGTGCAGGTGTTGGTCGTAGTGCTTGTTATATTGCTATTGATGCAATGCTAGAACGTATAAAGTATGATAACATGATTGACATTTATGGTTACGTAAACATGATGCGTTCACAAAGAAACTTTATGGTTCAAACTGATGAGCAATACATGTTTGTGTATGACGTTCTTGTTGAAGCTATTGAATGTGGAGTGACCGAGTTGACATCTCGAGAATTTTCAGCAGAATTTAAACAATTAACTGCTTTGTTAAACAATGGCAGGGAGACTCTTCTTGAAACCCAATTCAAAAGTTTATCAACTGTTGATGAATATGACTCTTCTGCAATGACAGCTGCTTATGCTAACGATCATAAAAATCGATCAAAAGTTATTGTTCCATTTGATTCCAATCGTGTACAACTTCAGCCATTAAGAAGTCATGAAGGTAGCGATTATATTAATGCATCTTACATTGATGGATATTATCGCCCTAGCCAGTTTATAGCTACACAAGGGCCTAGTGAAAAGACTGCTGCTGATTTTTGGCGCATGATTATGGATATAAATTGTACGATCGTTGTTATGGTGACAAATCTTGATGACAAAGATGGACATGTAAGCATTTTTAACGTTATTTAAATTTATATAAGTTTTAATTGAATTTTTTCGTATAACTTGAAACTTTTTGTTATGTTTAGTTGTAATATTTTATTTTGAAAAAATGATTTTATATTTAGGAGCAATGTTACCAGTATTGGCCTAATTCAAAATCAATGAATCATCATTTGTATGTTATTGATCCAATCAACGAAAATAGATTTGCAAATTTTATTATTAGAGAGTTTAAAGTCTCTGATATCAAGGTTTGATGTTTTAGACCTAAATAAAGGTTTTATTTCTAGCTCAAAGTTTGATTATTAGAGAGTTTTGGTTTTCTTTGTTCATAACAGTTTTTATTCTGCTTTTTGTTCATTTGTTATTCTGTTTTTGTTCATTTGTTATTTTGTTCATTTTTTTATTTCAAAAGATTTTTTTTAACTGTTAGAGTTCAAGTTTCTTTCAAAATTAAAAGTTTATTTTTGTTAGAATGATGTCATTCGAAATATACGTCAGTATCACTATTTAAACTGGCCTATTGGTCGAGTACCAGACTCATCTGAAAGTTTTATAGAGTTTATCGGCCACGTGCAAAAAGCTAGTGATAAATTCAGTCCTTTGTCGCCTATTGTGGTGCACAGCAGGTATTTTTTTAATTTTTTCTATTCATAGATTTATAATAACATTCAAAAGATCAGTTATTATGTTTTTAATTTATGTTTTTAGTTTGTGTTTTGATTTATGTTTTCAATTTATGTTTTTAATTTATTGAAGGAATACTTAGTTTTTGTTTTTGACTTGATAAAAAATAATTATTGAACTTAAAATAATCTTTAAGTCTTGGCGCTGGTAGAACTGGAGTGTTCATAACTCTTAGTATTGCGTTGGAAAGTTTACGCAATGAAGATAAAGTAGATATATATCAGATTGTTAAATCTCTTCGCCACCAAAGGACATATATGGTTGAATCACTTGAACAATACGAATTTTGTTATAAAGTGGTATTTGACTTTCTTAAAAACTTCGACTTCATAGCATGATATAGAAGGGTCGTTTTATTTTTAAATACGTTATAAGCGTTTTGACGCTTTAAAAGCGTTATACATGCTTTATAAGCATTATACATGCTTCATAAGCGTTATACATATATGGATATGCGTTATAAGCATATAATATTTTTGTTGCTAACTTAAAACAAATGTAAGACGATGCGAGTCTTGCAAACATTTTACAACTTTGAGGTGAAATTTTTAATGTAAAAAGTGGTTTCTGCGTTAAATCCGTCTTCATGGTATATTTTTGTGTTTTTATGTTTTATAATTTCTTTTATATCAAATGTGATTAGTTCATATGGTTTTATATTTTATAGTTGTTCATATGATTTGAATATTTCGTAATTTACATACCATGTTTAATGTTTATGTTTATGATAAAGTTATATTGTTCATGTTATTTGTAACATACAATTGATTATTTCATATCGTTTTAAATGGTTATAAAAACGTTTCTTTATATATTTTGTTAAAACTTTTTTTGAGGTCACAAAATAGAAAGTTCACAAATCTCTTTTCAATTAAATCAATCGATAAAATGTTTAGTTTGCAATTATAATATTTTGCGTTTGCGTCAAGTATTCTAATTTGCAGAATGTCTTTCAATTTGCAGAATGTCGAAATTTTCTTAATTTTTTTTTTAATCTGTTTTTAAAAAAGGAAGACTTTTTCTGATGTTATACTCTACATTCAAAAAATTTTAGAACATTTTCGTTCAAAGTATTTTTGTATTTTGAAGTTTTATTTTTTAAACATTTTATTTATTTTTTTTTTAATGCTTTTGATATTTGATATATTTTATTTTTTTATTTTATACTTACGGTTCAATACTAATTATAAAATCGTGGATGTGATTTCTTAAAAAAAATATTGTTTTCAACGAAACGTTGTATTTTCTTATTTTCTTTGCACATATTTATTTTGATTTGGAAACGTTACTTGGTAACTTTTCAATTGTTTTATGCAGCTTTTATTTTTAATACTTCATAATTTTTTCACAATTCATAATTTTTATAACTTCAAACGCATTTAAAATTCAGTATGACGTATTTAAAATTATGACGCATTTAAAATTCAGTATGACGTAACGCTCTTACTCTTAGATTTTATTTATTATTAAATTTTTAAATTACTGTATCAACGATTTACGTGATGATAACTGATAAATATTATAATATAAATATAAATAGTATTAATAATAATAAAATAATAAATAAAAATAAAAAAAATAATAATATAAATTAAATTGTCTGCAAACAGTTTTGCATTAAAAGTTGATAAAAACTTTTCTTATTCTGCTTTATGTTTTCAAATTTACTTTTATAAGTTGAACAGTCGAGTACTTTTATAAGCTGAACAGTCGAATACTTTTATAAGGTGAACATTAAGTCGAGAACTTTACTTTTGTATTGTAAATATTAAAATTTTATGCTGATGATTCTAAAGATAATATCTTAAGTAAATAATTTTACACAATGTTTATCATTACAAGTCGATTTTAATAACATTTTAAAGTGATGTAAAGACTGGTTAATTAACTTAAACGTCAACAAATGTATATTTATGCATTTATTGGTAAGCAGAATGTATAATTATAGCAAAAATAAAGTAGATGGCACTCAACTAGTCTTAAAATCATCAAATGAAGAAAGAGATTTATAAATCACATAAGATCGGATTTGAAATGGAAAACGCAAGTGTTAACACTTGCGTTTTCCATTTCAAATCCGATCTACACGCATGTAGTAAAACAAAGCAATAATTGGTCAACACGCATGTAGTAAAACAAATGCAATAATTGGTCTGATAAAACGAACATTTATCATAATAAACGTACGAAGGAATTTTGTTTGAATCATCAGAGTTCCCACATCTCCTTAAAAACCTTTAATATCCTTAAAAAATAAAAACCTCCTTAAATGTCCTTAAATAACCTTAAAAAAAGTTAAAATTTGATTGCTCTCCTTAATTTCTCCTTTTTTTTTATTTATCTAGAAAAAATTTTTTAAAGTGAATGGATTATACTTGTTAATAAAGAAGATAATTTATAGATTTTTGATAGTTTTCAAACCTATTTTTGTTATTATATATATATTAAAATTTATATATATAAATAAAATAATAATTTCTCTGTTTATATTTAAAATTTATTGACAAAAATTATATTATGTTTTTAATGTAATCGTTTTCTCCTTAATTATCCTTACTTTTTCTTTCAAAAAAATGCCGTTCGCGACCAAATCTCCTTAATTATTAGGAAAATATCTCCTTAAATCTCCTTAAAATCTTTAATTTTAGCTTCATTTTAATAGTGGGAACCCTGATCATATATGCAGCCACATTTAGAATATGTAAGTGTAATATGGTGTCCCTATCTGACAGAAGATATAGAAAGGCTGGAAAGAATTCAATGCAAAGCAACAAAAATCCCTTAAGAATTAAAAGTTTTATCATATGAAGAACGCATTAAATATTTGAATTTAACCAGTTTGGATTTAAGACGACAGCGTGGAGACTTAATCCAAATTTATAAAATTGTTTATAGGTATAAGAAAGTTCAATAGTCAAGTTTTACGTTTCCAGCTATTGATAAAATATAAATTTTGTGTTCATGTAGAATACACATAAGCAAGGTCATAAATTATTTATTGAACAAATAACAAATTATCCAGCGAGATTAAAATTTTTTTACAAACGGAGCTGCGAAATTGTGGAACACCTTAAAAACTGAAGATACTAATGCATTGTCGATAAACTCATTTAAGGTTATTTTATCGTCCTGATATGATTACTGACATCTTCGTTCACAATGGTGTTGTAGCCTGCGACGTTCACAATTAAACGTTTGTTTGGTGTTTTGTTTTTGTCCTACGTAAGCAAGGGCTTTGATTGTATTACAATGTTTATAGCAACTACTGCAATAACTTAGTGATAGGTTATGCAGGGATGCATTATCTCTGTTTTAACATTGATACATTATTATTATTATTATTATTATTATTATTATTATTATTATTATTATTATTATTATTATTATTATTGTCAAATCATTTGACATTTTAAATCATTTGATAATCACAAACCGTTATTTTTTAGTTTAAAAATAAATAGTCTCGGGGATAACATATGTCTTGAAAGAAAACATTGATCTTGAACAAAAGAAAGCATTCCTCCTAAACAGTTAAAAATATAATAAAATTTTATCTGTTGCATATTAGAAATGAGAAATGCTATGTTGCGTCTTTTGTTTTATTGCCCTCTCTAAACTTCATTTATTTGCCCTCTCTTAACAACATTTTATTTTATTATTGAAAACATCTTACAATAGTGGTAAGATACGGTGATAATGATATTGACTCTACATCAGTGTGATGTTGACTCTACACCAGTGTGATGTGTAGAATCAACATCACACTCGTGTAGAATGATGTGTAAAATCAACATCACACTAAACCAGTGGAACATATTATTATAAAAAATAGAAGTATAAATTATTTTTAAGAAAAGATATAAATATTTTAAAGTACAAAAAAAATGTGATTACTCAAAAATTATTTGACAACAAACGCCGTCTAACATGTGCAACAAAAATTAATAACTCAAAAGTAGTATGTTTTAAAAGAATTATTAACGACTCTTAATTGAGCCGTCCACTTTTGAAATTTTTTTAATTTTTAACAGAATAGATAATGTACTCTGGTCTTTAATGGAATAAATAATATATGTTCTGATTGTGTTTTTCTGTGATATATAAAAACACAACTTTAAAAGACAAATTCTTAACGTCAAAAATTCTAATGTCAAAACGGCAGGGCGTGCAATAATTGCTCATGACTTTGTTAGTTATTGTGCAAAATGTTTTGAATTTTGGAAGTCATCTTGTGGTGCCCCAGGGCGTCCCAATTTTATGACTGTCAAATGGTAAAGCTTCCAATGAAGTACTACCAAAAATAACCATAAATATAATTTAGGGCAGTAAAACAGAGTCAGATAGTTAGGTAATGCAACAGACTGTTGTAAATATTCTATGCTTTCTCTATTGTCACTCATTCGTAACGAAAATAAATTGATAACAAGCAGCGCAAAAAACAAATACGACTAGAACTACCAAATGTAGCTATGATGTGCGACAGATATAAAGTTCCAGGTCGTTGTACAGCAGCTATTGTCAGTGCAACATTGCAAGATGTGATTCTTATACACAAAGGGGACACATCAATGGTAATAGATAAGAATAAACCTGGCAGAGAACGGTGAAAAGTCATAAAGCGATTACAAGCTCAGGTATTCTAGCAAAAACTGAATGGACTCTTTTTTGATAGCCGCAAAGATAAGACCTGGGTGAAAACTAGAAAAGGTAA
This sequence comes from Hydra vulgaris, assembly GCF_022113875.1. Lineage (NCBI taxonomy): Eukaryota > Metazoa > Cnidaria > Hydrozoa > Anthoathecata > Hydridae > Hydra > Hydra vulgaris. The sequence goes on from NC_061169.1 coordinate 38,508,983, forward strand.
CAAAAACCATGGACGGTTTATTGTAAAAGAACATATGTGTTTAGTTCGCGAGCCAAATTCAGAGTACCTAGGCCACATGACACCTTCAAGTTGACAACTGTCCTCCTACGGATTGTGCTGACTTGAGCACGGATCAAAAATATTTGTTTAACATGTGTAAAGCAGTAGAGACTGGGCAATGTCTTGAAGATCTTGCGTTGTAAAAGCCCGAGCCGGTGGTTCATTCAAAATGGATGACTACCGCTAACAGGCTGCTTCGGTTATATGTAGCGACAGCTATTCCTTCCGAGAATCTTGTGGAACTTGTCATGTATGTCATGACTGTGAATGCACCGCTATAGTTCCTCATTAAATTTAGCTCGGCGTGCACGGAAGGATTGCGACATATGTTGAGACTAATACAGTTTTCCAGATACATAAAACCGGAACTCAAAGTGATCGTTGATCCCGTAATTGCCAAAAACGGTTACTTCTGCCATTTAGAGAACATCTTGTTGGCAATGCTAGCTAATGAAAGAAACCACATCAGAGAGCTAGGTGCAGACGGATATTTGCTGCAAGGAGGGAGAACGCATCAGAAGCACTGCAACAATTTTGAGTTCCAAGTTTAAACTTCAACGCCAGAGATTACAATTACAAAATTGCATAAAACTGGTGATATTTCAAGAGTGTTGTGGCACCCCAATACCAACAATTTTATGACCTCTACTTTTTTGTTTTCACTAATGCTACTACGGAGCAATTATTGCATCCACTTCCAATTATAGATTTGCAATTTATTTTCTTTACCATATTTTCAGCCCACCTTAATGTGTAGGGGTTTTTCAGAATATTTCCAGAAATCCGGATATTTTTTTCAGTTTTTAGTTTTTCCGGATATCCAAAACATTTTCTCTACATACAAAATTTTTGTTATATATCTGTTTATAAGTTTTTAATAAAAAAAAAATTGGAAACAATTCAGCTAAAAGCAAAATTAAGACAAAAATAAGGGACAATATATTCCGGATTTTTTCCGGATTTTTTACCTAAAAAATTTTTCAGATTTTTAAAATATGACCTGGATGATCTATGCATGTGTCATAATGTAATTGGACTTAAAATACCTATATTATTTATAATGTAACCTTGAAAACACAAACTCTGCTTATAACAACATTATAGATGTTTTCTGCTCACAATATATTAATTAAGTTTAAAAAGAACATAGTTTAAAAAAAAAGTAAAATATTTAGGTTTTCTATGTATTCGATCACAAAAAAAATAAGAAAGTCTTTACAAAACAAAAACAAAAACTTTCTGTAAAATATGTAAAGATAGAACCAATGCCAATGTATCTATTTACAAACAATACAAAAATCTTGTAATTTAAAAACAAATATAACAGATTATATTTTTTTACTCAAATAACCATATCAAATGTGGATTTTTCATGCAAAAAGTGTTTTAAAAAAAATGAAAAAATCTAATTCTAACGAAATCCCTTCTAAGATAACGACTACCGAAAATCAATTAAATAAAAAGCGAGATATCTCTAATGAATTCAACAACTACAATGCATTGATTGCTGATCTTGCATCTAGAATTCAATGCCAAACATTGGTGCTGATCTTGCATCTAGAATTCAATGCCAAAGGTTCATTTGAAAGTTACTTAACAATCTCTTACTGAGCCTTAAACTGTAACAAATTAAAATAAGACGAACTCAAAATAGATATAAAATTGATTAAAAAAAAGTATGCATGTACAGGTTTATCATAATTGACGCATTAAACGTAAAAAACAAAATAAACCTTAAAAGCAATAAAAAGTGAAAAAATTGACCTGACCATAAATGGCACCACTTTTATGGCCATGTCAAGATATTTCCAATATGCTTAACTATCTACATTGTTATTAAAAGTTTTCAAATGTTTTGTTATGTTAAGAGGACGTTCGGCAGTGGTTTAAAGAGGTCAGTTCAAACTCCTTAATATATTAAGAGACAAATTTCTTGGAATCTAGTTAGGTAAATGAGGAAAATGACAAAAGGGCTCTAACAGAGTGAGCGCATCATCAGAAACGCAATCAAAACGGATCTTAAGACAAAATCAAAAGCGAGGATAAATAACACATGGTTTCCCTAAGTGTCAAAAAAAAAAAAAGATCAAATAAACTTCAGAATCTCTTTAAGAAGAAACTCTTTTGACAAGATTTGCGATCCCATAAGTTAGATAAAGGTCTTTCAGAAATTAATCCCATATAACGATGTTGGGATAGCGATGATGATGATAAGGCAAGTATTGTCTTCTTTTAACCCCGGTCATGTAGATCTTATTTATACTACACGGCATTGTATTCATTTTTTTTACTGACGAAATAAATAAAAAATAAAAAAAAAACATATATGTTGATATATTGAGATGGATTTTTAGATGTTTGGCTTTACATCCTTATATGCTACCTTCACTAATTATGCACCATACACTATCATTTGAACTTTTTAGACCTAGATCAGTACATAATTTAGATTTGGCCTTAAAATAATATAAAATAGTTAAAAAAAACATTCATCTACATTGTCATTTTTTTAAATTTAAATGAAATTTCATCTTTTTAAAAATAAATTGACAAAAAAGGATTTAATATAAAAATTTAATAGCAGCTCTTGGTCACAAATTTGTCTATTGTCTTAGTGACATGAAGTGGTTTAGTATTTTTACAAACTTTTATTATCTAGAAATGCTTTTTTTTCTCTTTTAGTGTACATGTGTTTATTAAACTTGTCATAAGCATCATGCAATACAATTTATTGACATCTGACTGTGTAACATTTTAGCTTCCGCGTAACTCTAAAGAAATTAAAGTCATTCCTCAAAATGCGGCAACAACCTCTATCCCAAGTGTTAATTCATGTTTGTCACGTTCCTCAAGAATCACTTCCAAAAATTGTAATAACGAGAGAAATGTTTCATCAATCGTACCTGATAAGACACACAAAACGTTTCTATTATATTTCGAAAATATTGAACGACTGAAAAATATTCGGTAAAACCTGGGTAAAAATTTGAGCCTTGAGATCCCATTCCGCAATTTCTTCAAAGATTCAGTTTCTGGTAGTAAGTCCTGTACCAGCTTTATTGGTTTCATTGACATTGTTTTGCTTTCAAAGCAATAAATTTGTCGGCAAAACAGTTAAACTTTAATTTTTGTTTAGAAATTAAATTGCCAGATATTTGTTTCAAAAGTTTATTGTTCCGGTGAAGTGTTAAAAAATCTGTTTTAATTTTATTTTTAAATTTTGTTATTATTTTATTTGTCATTGCTTTCTCAATCTTTTTATTTTCATTTTATGTCTTAAACAGGTTTAAGACATAAAATGAAAATAAAAGTTTACAGGTTGGTCAATAATACATTTTTTGTATTAATATTAAACCAAGCTAGAACAAGATTTGCAGAAGTACTAATTATCAGCTTTGATACCTTTATTCCCTCTGCAGTTGTTGTTATCATCGAGTGAGTAATAAAGTTTATGGTAAAGTTTTTAATAAAGTTTTTGGTAAATCCTGAGTAATAGCATATAATTCAATATCTTTGCGACCATAAATAATTTTTTTCGCACCATCATTTATTTTCATAAAAAAAAAACTTTAGTCTATAATGGCAAACAAAAGCAATAAAAACCTCAATTATTGGAGTATTGAAATAAAAAACAAACAAAAAAAGAACATTATTACAACCAAAGAAAGTATTTCAACAATAAAAATAATGATAAATATCAAAAAATCAAGTTGATCAATCATGATACTATAGGTCTTTCAATCAAGGTTGTTCAAAACTGGATTCGAAAACTTAAACAAAATCAAAATACAATGCAAAAAAAATGTGGCAGAGCTGCACAAAATAATATTGAATTGACTAGGGTTGAAATTGCAGAACAGATTGAAATTGCAGACCCGAAGAACATAAATTCTCGACTACTACAATAAAAAGAGTATAAACACAAATGGGACCCGTTAGACCTAAGAGTAAGACCTGATTCAAACCCGTAAAGGTTTAAATCAGTCGATGTTGCGAGAAATTCAGCTCAAATAATACCAAAAAGGTTCAGGTTTTTCAATCATGTTTCTGTTCTGCTTTTTTCTTTTCTGATCTAGCTTATTTTGATAGAACTTTTAATTTGTACGATTTACGACATTATAAAAATGCATAATGGAAAGTACCCTGTATATTACAATCCCCACACCAGAAGGAAGGAAAGTTAGCTCAATATTCGGCATTTCAGTTATGGTATGTATTGATTTTAAACTAAATTTTTGGGCTGTTTAATGCTGCTACCAGGAACGAGTGAATCAAACTAGATTCGAGGCCAGTTTTAAATGATCGAATATATGTTGTAACAATAGAAAATGCCTCATTTCGCTATTCATCAATTTCGAGAAAGTAATTGTACTATCCAGTTTTTGTTTCCTTACAGCTCTCAACTTAAACTTATCAAGGAGTTTTTTGCGTGGTTAAAAATTTATTAAGAGAGATACAACCACGACCTAAAAATCCACAAGAAACAATTAGCTTTACTACTGACATTTTAGCAGGTTTTACCGAATACGCTTTTTAGAACTATTATTCTTACATGCGTGATTGGGTGTTAAAAGAATTTTAACGTGATTCGATGTTAAAAGGAGTTTAACGTGATTGGATGTTCAAAGGAGTTTAACGTAATGAGTTTATGTGAATAAACTTGTTATCATTATTTTTCTCTTGATTTACATTTAAAAAAAATATAAAGTACATAGTAATACAAAATATAAAGTATTTTTGTTAAAAAAAATGATTATGGGCGCAACAAAAAAAATATTGATACAACAAAAATAATTATGGGCTCGAAGAAAGTACTTGTTAACGATACTGCGTTTTCTCCCAACACTGGAGTCTACAACATTATCTTTCACACAAATTCATGCATTTTTTATTCCATTTTTACGTGCTGTAAATATAGAAATCTGATCAAATCTTTTCTAATGTCATCTTTCCAACTGGGAGAATTAATATGAAAAAAGCTATTTAATGTTTGAGTAAAGTTCTGTCCATTTAAATTTTTCTTATTGGAAAATCTACCTTTAAATTTTGCAAGCAACTTTCATTTGTCATGTCACCTTAAAACATTTTAAAAATTGGATTTGTCTTGTTTATAAGGAATGCCGAGTTTATCCCTGAAGAGTTTGAACGACTTAATAGAATATATCACAGTTAACTTAGATTTTAAAATGTTGCTTTAAGTATGCAGTGTCTTCTTAAGTTTAGTAAACTTTTTTTAGAAACTATTAATTAAACTTATATTTTTTATGTACTGCGTCCTATAGGTAGTGTGATATAATAATCGCACATCAAGAATAATCTGCCCTGCCAAAGCCGTACCTGTTTAGAGACTCTTTTTATATGAATTAATTTTTTTTTATTTTTCAACGTTTTTCAAACCAAATGGATTTAATAATCTACTTTAATTAGTTTGGTTGGAGTTACTCATTTTTGATGTTGCACTGCTGTTTTTATTTAGGCTTAATGAGTGTCACAAGAAACGAAATTCACCAACTTATTAGACTTAACAGTCTGTCAATACATAAAAAAGGAGACAGTATACTTGCATACAACTTTATTAAAGAATAAGATTTGAAGTTTCAAGGCGAAAAGTTTGAGAGTCAATTTTGTTTATTTATTTCTGATGATGATAAGAGATGGACTCGAAGTAAACGAATCGATGCAAAGATTATTAGGAAGAACTCAACTAGGTTTGAAAGTTGGCCGATAACAAAGGTACTAAACTAGATCATTCTGATAATATCGGGTGGAGAAGGAAAAATCCGGTCATCTTTAAATTGAGATTTCTCTAAAACCACAAATGCTTTTTATTTATTTTTTTTTTATTAAACGTTACTTCCTTATCTTAAATGGTGTTGATAAATTTTTGTTTACAATACAATGATTCGCAAAATGTTTTGGAAACAAGTTGAGGTGCGTAAAAATGTTGGAAATTTTTTTTGTAAAAATTCATCGACTTCCTATCGCTTGATTGCTAAACGCACCAATGTCCCAAAATCTACAGTCATAGATATTATAAACAAGTTCAAGACTACTAAAAGCTTCGAAAGAAAACTTGAAAGTGGAAGAAAAAAGACTTTCCATAAATCCAAAAAGGTAAAATCGATTTTACGTTCAATAGCAAGAAATCCAAATCAGTCACAGCAAGATCTAGCAAGAAAATTTAAGACTTCTCGTTCTTATATCAAAAAAGTACTTAAAAATGCTGGGCTTAAAGCATTTCATAAAAAAAATACACCTAAGAGAAGCTTAAATTGTGAAATCAGGTCAGGTCAGGTTTATCCTGCTATTGGTAACATGTAACGCAGTACAATCTGCTTCATGTCATGCTGCCTTGTAGGATATGCCTTTTTACGCAAAGGCTAGGAGATGCAAACTCCGACATAAAACACCCCCTGCCTTGGGGCTCTTGGTTAAGTAAAGACTAGAGATGGTACCTCGATAAAAATACTCATCTCGGGCAGATATTACATGCATCCGGCTGCTGTCTTGTAAAAGGCCTCCTAGGCAAAGACTTAAGGGGTAAACAGATTCTATCAGTTGACCAGCCTCGCACCCCTTCTTCATCTATTAGGCTGGCGCAGATGTATTTTTAATACATTGTTTCCAGTTTAGGATGTTAAACGCTGGATCTTCTTGACTTGATTCATGGGTTTTGCTTGTGTCTCTATTTTTATGACTAGGCAACTCATTTTATTATCTCCAAATGAGGGTACAGCTCTAAACCTCAGTTTTATGGTTCTGAGGCCGGCTGGTAGTCAGGTTTCCCGAACTCTGTGGTAGCTCTCAGAGAGTCTGATTCCATCAACAGCTGAAAAATATCAGAGTACTAATAGTACCATCTTGCGCATGGATGGTGTCCCTGTTTGTACTTTTGGTGTGCATTGCCAAGGCCACATTGGAGCCCTTTGTTACGACTTAGGGTTTATTAGTGGAAATGAGGCAATTGCTTGAGCTATAAAACAGTGTACTGAGTACTATCTATGTTTCGAGTCAAGTTCTTTAACAAATTTAAAAATGAATAAAGTAACAAAAGCTATAAAACACAAAAAACCACAGTCATCACTAAGTTCGCTAAACCTATCATTCACCAATATTCGTGGTCTTCGAAGTAACTTTTCTTCTGTTGAGTCTTATCTCTTGCAAAGTTCACCAGACCTACTTGCTCTTTGTGAGACTAATTTGAGTTCATTTGTCTCATCTTGTGATCTTAGTATTGATGGTTATCTTTCTTTAATTCGTAAAGACTCCAATAGTCACATGCTTGGCCTAGGCATTTACATTCGTAAGAATTCACCCATTTGTCGAGAAACTAGGTTTGAATCTACAGACTACTCTTTTATGTGCTTTCGTTTAGCACCACTTCACTCTATCACCTTTCTCTTTGTTCTATATCGCTCTCCCTCATTTCAAGACTGCACTCTTCTTGATGTTATTTCTGATTATATTGATCAAGCCCTCATTCTTTATCCATCAGCCAATATTGTTGTTGTCGGTGACTTTAATGTTCATCACACTGAATAGCTTGGCTCTACTGTCAGTGACTCTGCAGGCATTAAAGCCCACAACTTTTGCCTTTCTCAATCCCTAACTCAAATAGTCAACTTTCCAACTCGCTTTCCAGACATTCCGAATCATTTACCTTCTCTACTCGACTTATGTCTTGTTTCTGATCCTAGTCAGTGCTCAGTTTCTTCACACTCACCCTTAGGTGCGTCTGATCATGGTTTTGTCTCTCTAAAACTATTATCTCATTCTTCTTTACCATCAGAATCTCCCTATAATCGTACATCTTACAACTACCTTAAAGCTGACTGGGACTCTTTCCGTGATTTTCTTCGTGATGGCTCCTGGTTAGAATTTTTTCGTCTCCCTGTTGACAAATGTGCTTTTTACATAACTTTGTGGATTCAGGCTCGCATGGAATCCTTTATTCCCTCTCGACGATTCCAGGTTAAGCCTCACTCTTCTCCATGGTTTTCCTCACATTGTGCTGCTGCAATTGCCAATCGAAGCCATTACTTCCATATCTATCAGCAAAACATTTCTCCAGAAAACAGACGTCTGTTTATTACTGCTAGGAACCATTGTAAAATGGTTTTGTCTAACGCCAAAGCCCACTATTCTCAGATTATGAAATCTCGTAAAACTAGACTCTCGTGACTTCTGGAGAATCTTTAATAGTATCAGAAATAAGGGCAAGTCTGTAATTCCACTTCTTTTGTATGGTTCAGACTTTGTCACCTCACCTAAAGACAAAGCTGAATTGTTTGCCAAGAACTTTTCATCAATATCATCTCTTGATGCCACTAGTTGCGTTCTACCTGATATAGACGTCAAACATGTTGATCCATTGCTCGACATTCGTATCTCTCCAGCTTCTGTATCAAAAGTGATTTCCCGCTTAGACTCTTCTACAGCTTGCGGCCCGGACAACATACCTGTTGTAGTCTTGTAGAAGTGTTCTCCGGAGCTGTCGTCTATCCTTTCAAAACTATTTAACAAGTGCTTATTAGAGCCTTGTTTTCCAGCCTGCTGGAAAGCAGCATCTGTTATCCCTATTTTTAAAAATTCTGGAGAGCGATCTGATTTATCTAACTACCGTCCCATAAGTCTTCTTCCTATCATAAGCAAGGTTTTTGAATCTTTAATTAACAAACACTTAATCTCTCATCTCGAATCTCATAACCTACTTTCTGATCATCAATATGGATTTCGATCTTCTCGTTCTACGGCTGATTTGCTATCAGCAATAACTGATAGGTTTTATCGCGCATTAGATAAAGGTGGAGAGGTTAAGGCTGTTGCTCTTGACATTTCTAAAGCGTTTGATAAAGTTTGGCATGCTGGTCTCCTCCATAAGCTTTCTTCTTACGGTGTATCTGGAAACATCTTTAAGATTATTGAATCCTTTCTTTCCAATCGTAGTATAAAAGCTGTCCTTGATGGACAGCACTCTTCTTCTTATTCTGTAACATCAGGGGTTCCCCAAGGTTCAATCCTTGGCCCTATACTCTTTTTAATTTACATTAACGATTTTCCAGATATTCTCACATCTAAGATGGCATTGTTCGCTGATGATACTACCATTTATTCTTGTCACAAAAAGAAGCCAACTCCCTCTGATTGCTTGCAGGGGGCATCTGAGCTTGAAAAGGATCTCACTTCTGCAACAGCATGGGGCTCACAGTGGCTGGTGAACTTTATTTCAGATAAAACTCAATTTTTTTCGGCCAATCGTTATCGCAATAATTTAATAATGTAATAAGTTAATGTACTCGATGAGTCTCCTACCCTTTATCTTCTAGGATTAACTCTTACTTCTGATTTTTCTTGTAAACCTTATATCAAATCCGTTGCAAAATAAGCATCTGCTAAAGTTGCTTCTCTTTATTGAGCTCGTCACTTTCTTACTCTGGATTCTATTCTCTATCTTTATAAATCTCAAATCCGGCCTTGTATGGAATAATGTTGCCATATCTGGGGTGGATTTTCTAATGATGCCCTTTCTCTTTTAGACAAGGTGCAAAAACGTATTGTAAACATAGTTGGACCTGCTCTTGCAGCCAACCTTCAACCTCTGTCACATCGTCGTAATGTTGCTTCTCTTTCTCTTTTCTACAAATACTATAATGGGCACTGCTCTAAAGACCTAGCATCTCTTGTGCCATCAAAAAAAATTCATTCTCGTGTTACTCGTCATTCAATTAGTCTCATCCTTTTTCTGTTACTGTTCCTAAGTGCTTCAAAAACTCTTATTCGTCTAGTTTTTTCCTCGAACATCAGTTCTTTGGAATTCGCTTCCTTCATCTTGCTTTCCTGATTCATATAATTTGCAATCTTTTAAGTTGTCTGTCAATCGTTATTTTGCTCTACAATCTTCATCTTTTCTCTTCCAGTAACTTTCAACACTAATTAGTGGTTGCTTGCAGCCTTGTTGGAAGCAAAGATAATTAAAAAAAAAAAAAAAAAATTACTCCAAAAAAGACTTTTGCCTTTTATAAAAAAACACAAATACCGATGTCTCTTTTGGCCGGATCTTGCTGCCTCTGACTATTCTAAAAAAGTTTTACAGTGGTGCAAACATAGTAATGTGAAAATTGTTCCTAAAGATGCGAATCCTCTAAATCGTCCTGAAGAGCGCAAGATTGAAGATTTTTGGGCAATAGTTAAAGAAGTTCTTTGTAAGACAGGTGGACTAAAAGTGGATTAATGCCACCATTATGGTGAAAAAAGAAAAAATCTGTAAAATGATGGCTTCAACCCGCTATAAAGTTCGATTTCTTGCCAAGCAACCCATCAAGCCCCTTAAAATTAAGTTGAAACTCTAATTTATGTAAACACATTTAATAATAAGAAAATTGAAATAAAAAGCATTTATGGTTTTAGAAAAATCTCAATTTAAAGTTGACCGGATTTTTCCGTGTCCACCCAATACATCTTAAGCGTTGGCTTCTTTGTTAAATAACAAGATGAGCAAATCTCAATATCAGGGCATAAGAAAAAATGAAAAAAGAAAAAAAAGTAATTTTTATATACCATACAAAAATGTACGCAAGGCATAAGAGAAGTGTTTGCATAGCCGTAAATCATGGACAGCAACAGGTTACACTGCAAACATTAATTTCAAAGAATTGGTCGATCATATCATTGGGGATTAATGATAAGACTTTGGGGCTTAATGATAAGACTAAATTTGTCTTCTTCTAGCCCCGGTCATGTAATATTTTTTTTTATAAGTTACGACTGTAATTTTTTTTTTATCGGCAAAAGTGTAAATAAATACTGTGCTACGGCTGTTGAAACTACAACATGATGTTATCAATTCGTTTGTTTTTGATAGGCTGATTTTGTGCTCAAAGGTAGGTTTTTATGGGTCAATTGGGCAAAACATTTATATACAAGTTACTGATGAGCTGGAAAACAAAAGCTTTCGCCAAGAAGTTTGTTTCTTACCTGTTTTGTACCACTTGAATTGACAAGATTCTCTGGTCGAGTGAAGAAGATTGTTTAGAAAAACCCACATCCGTTATGTATACAACTTAGTTCATCATTTGGTTTACGAAACGGTCTGAAAGATTGATCATTGAGGTTCAGTTTTACGTCAAGAAAGTTCACAACATTAAATGGAAAGTTGTAAAACGTTGTAGATCTTACAATCCCACAGTAAAACGTTGCAACCTTTGTTTATTTGAAAAGTATCTCATAATATCTTACACCAATGACAACTTAGTAAATAAGATGAATGAATTATTTTTTAAATGTATACTTAAAAGCAAGTTTCTTCTTTCAAATTTCAATTCGGATGATTAGGCACCCATTTATAGTTTTTTCTTTTTTTCTTTTTTCTTTCTGTCGTTTGTTGTTATGACAACTGAGCACACTTTATAATTTAACGGTTTTTTTATATATTGATTTTGTATTACATGGCCGATGATTGCCTTTAGGCATGAAACTACTAATACCATAAAAAGTTGTAATTTCTTTGTTTACAAATTTATATACTTATAATGCTCTATTAAATAAATAAATAAATCCTATTTGTTTATTATTGAATACTCTTATACGTACAAGAGTTTTTGTATTTTATTTACAAATACAAAATACCATTTTATATATATATATATATATATATATATATATATATATATATATATATATATATATATATATATATATATATATTTTAACATCTTCACTTCCAACAAGGCTGCAAGCAACCACTATAAGAGTTGGAAGTTACTGGAAGAGAAAAGACTAAATCTGTAAAGCAAGATAACGATTGACTGATGACTTAAATGATTGTAAATTATATGAATCAGGGAAGCAAGATGAGAAAGCGAATTCCAAAGAACTGATGTT
>NC_061169.1:38527781-38567781 GCF_022113875.1 Hydra vulgaris
CAAAATAAGAAATTATTGATTTTTTCATGCAACAAAGTTAAAACAGACAAAAAAAGAACTTTCATACAGGGATATCTACAATAGCTTTATTTGATGCCATCTTCTTACTTATTATACCATTTCTTTAAAAGCTTAGATACTGGCGAAACCCAAAACATGTTCAGAATACTAGCAAATCAAAGCGCAAATTTAAGTCAACTAAATATAGAAAACTTTCTCATCGTGACAAATTCTTTTTAACACTTACGCGACTTCGTCTTGGTATTCTTAATGAAGACATTGCAGAACGATTTGGAATTTCTCCTACTACTTCTTCTAACATATTTACCACATGGATTAAACTTATAAGCAGTGTGTTAGGTAGTGCTCTTGTTGTATGGCTTCTACGTGAAAGCATCAGGGAAAATTTGCCTAGGGTTTTTAAGAATGCAGGATATTATAAGTGTTGTGTGATTATTGATTGTGCTGAAGTTTTTATTGAACGACCTAAGTCTCTCTTAGCACAAGCCTCAACTTGGTCTGATGATAAACAACACAATATGTTTAAGTTTTTTGTTTGAATTTCGCCTTGTGGTTTTTTTACTTTTTTTTCTGATTTTTATGGTGGAAGATGTTCAGATAATTTTATAACAAAAGATAGTGGTTTTTATGAAATTTTTTTAAGAACTTGCAAAACAGTAAAGATTGAATGGAAGATTACAACTACATTGATTTTTTTTCAAACCTTCATGAACATTACATTCTTATAATTGAATATGTTTTGAAAAAAAAGGCTAATAAGTTTGGTATGCATTTTTCCCCCAGCAATTCTAGGGTCAGGAATCCTTCCTCTCCCTTTTCAGAGCATCAATCCCTCCCCTTCCTCTCCCTTTTCAGAGCAGGAATCCCTCCTCTTCCTCTCCCTTTTCAGAGCAGGAATCCCTCCCCTTCCTCTCCCTTTTCAGAGCAAAGGATTTTGTTTAATAGCTAAAATCCTAATTTTTTTTTTTATTATTATATAAACCACTGTTTTAGGTAATAATTTAAAATGTTTATAAGTTAGTTAAGTGGTGACCTCCTAGGTGCCCGTTTTAGAGGTGTTTAGAACAATGATGTTTAGGGGTCATCCATGTATTAGGTACACAGCAAAAGGGTAGGTGTCCTAAGTTGTGTAATTTTCGTACGTTAGGGGTGGATGGGTGATATTTAACAAATGTATGTACGCAAACTAAAAAAATTGAGGTGGCAGTTCACGTTCACTTGCCAATTAGTCAAAGGTGATCGCCGCCCACGTTCATGGCTTGCTAAGGTTTTAAAAGTTAAACAGCTCAAAAAAATAGTGATCACGTTTGCAAGCGTGAATGAAATAAACAGCACAAAATTAATTCTAAATAAGTTAGTATTAATGTTAACTTATTTCTAGAAAATAAACTTACTTATGCTTCAAAAAAACCATGGGGGGGGGGGGGTATGAAAATGTCATTTTGTTTATTAAAGATTATTAAAGAAGGAACGAACATAGAAAAAATTTACTTAGCGTTGAATTACTTTCCTAACAATATATCATGCTTACAAGTCCATAGGGAAAATATTTTTTTATTATGCCGTAATTCCCACTTTAAACTTTAACCATAGAGGCCCGTATCTTGAAATATTCGTGTGGGGAAGGGGGGAGGGGGAGGGGAAAGGGGGGATTTTTGAAAAAATAGCACTTTATAGTAATTTTATGTGATACAGAAGGCAATTGCTTCAAAAAGATGCGTCAACCCTGACTCCCTGCAACCTCCCAGATACAGGTCATTGTCCAAGGATGGGGGGTAGTCCGATCAAAAAAAAAACAAAAAACGTTAACGATTTTTTTGATAAAACCACTGTTTCATTTGATCCTTTAGAATGTATTTAAGTTAGTTTACATATAATATATATAGAATGTGATATAAATAAAAGAATTTTTTTAAATATATATATTTTTTTGTATGTATTTAGGTGCTCCCAGAAGTCCTCACGGTCTTATCATAGAGCACTGCGGCAGAGCGTTTAACAGGAAGTTCACGCCTCCTTCCGTACTAATGTCGCCTGTTGGGCTTGAGCTGGCGTCGAGCCTCGGACCTCTGGGTTCTGAGCCAGAACTCTAACCACTGAGCCACGACTGCTTATATGAGTATAAATATATGAGTATATAAATAAAGTTTTGGCAAAAAAATGATGTTGCAACATAATTTTTTGTATTTTTTAATAATTTCTTTAATTTTATAAATAAAATTTTGAAGTTTGATATTTTTAGGGGAAAGAGGGCGGTAACTACATTCTAAACCCCCCCCCCCCCCATATGTATCCGCCACCAGTATTTGTTTTTATTTTGTCCTTTGGTCAACTGCTCAATATCTTCAATTTTTTTAAGCGTTATATGAAGTGTTATATTTTTTTCAAATGATAATATATCTTTAGACCTTACCAGTATATCATTAAAACTCATCAGGTTTAATTGGCAAGTACTAATGTCATTTACTACTTACAATCTAAAGTTGATATTTGGTTTAGGGATAGCATTAAAAATGATGGAATTAGGGGCTATTTCTTTTAACGCTTTTGCAACATCCTAAAGATTAGGTTTACTAGAATATTTAAAAACTTTAAAAAAAATTTTTATACAAACTGTCTACAAATGGTTATTTTTTTTACAATGTTGAGAAAAATTTTCTCTGCTAAAATCTATACTTTTAATTTTAACAGGTAAAACATCTTTTTGATTTTGAAGCCATTGATTTGAAACCATTGTGCATGCCGGATTTATTAAGCCCATTCTTACAACAGCTTCATTTCTAAACATTGTTGCAGCAACATGGTTACATGTTTGGCTCATTCCTGCCATACATGTACAGTGACAAGATCGGATTTTTGCATTTTCTTTTTCTATAATCAGCCACAGTTTATGGCTTGTGTAATTAATATGTTATGAATGTCTACCAAGATAAACGGATCACTGCATTTAACATTGTCAATTAAAAGTTTTTTTTGATATTCATCTTTAAGTTATTTGACTGCCTCGGTAGCAGTTAGTACAGGCTCAATAAAGTTTTCCATTGCAGAAAATACACGAGAAACCAATTCCCTCTTTGTTCCAGAAACACGCAAATTTCGAAGTCTCAAATACTGCTTCAACTCATAAACTTTTATTTTATGAATTAAATCTAAATCCATTATGAGTTTATTTTAGGATAAATAATCTAAACAAAAGGAAAGCCCAATGTTTGTATCCTTTGTACGTAAAAGTTAATTTTTATTTTACCCACATAATTTGCACCCAGACCTCAATATTTCTAGGCGTTTTTTCCGATCGTATTTGCGTAAAACAAAAAACAAAAAACGTCTCTTTGTATGTTAAAATTAGTTGAAAAACATCAAAACAGCATCATACTAATTTTTCTTTTATGTATCAACAACGACTCTAAAAAAAACAATCAAAGTTGTATAAAAATGTTATAATTTTTTTTATTTGTTTACTTTTTTTATTAGTTATTACTAAATAACTAATCAAAATTTACTGAATATTTTTGAACTTATATTTTAATTTACTGAATATTTAATATACAAAAAAGTAATATAAATGAAAAAAATAAATATACAAAAAATAAATAATTTTTATATAAATATATATAAAATGAATATAAAAAATGAATATGAATATTCAAAAAAGAAAAATTAGTCAGTACGATGCTGTTTTGATGTTTTACAACTTATTTTAACTTTGCGTACAACAAGAAATGTCGCAAAAACACTTCGTTGTATGCTGCATTTTATGTTTTAATTTAAAGTATTATTTTTGTTACTATTTTCCGTTTAATTTAGATCAAGGAGGTTTAATAAACCTCCTAGAACTTAGGTACAACGTAAACTGCGAACCAGTAAAATACGAACTTTTTTTGCGAACCATAATTTTATTGGTAGTTGATGATGTAACATTTTTAGCCGTTTTTTTACAATTATCATGATAAAACGCTGCCTTAAGGTGGTTACCCATTGTTAACCCCCATTAATTTTAAAAATTGAAAAAAAAAAATTAATTATTCAAATTATGATATTTTTAGTTCATAGAACATATTTATAGTTTTTTTTTTTTTTAAATAAAATAAATAGATAAGTATGTAGAAATGTGTGTACTTAGGCCATTATAGGGTTTTGAGATCCATAGCAACGCCATAGCAACGCATTTTTAAACAAGAAAATTTTAACTCTAAACAACAATATCTTATTTATACTTCAGCTTCTTTATTATATTCTTTATTATGTAACGAAATATTTCTTTGTTTTTTGTATTTTTCTCAAAACGTCATTTTTAGCAAATATGTAGTTTTTAAAACATGATATTTTCAGATTACGACCTAATATTAACTTGAAATCTTCAGGGTGCTTTTGTTATTGCTTGACTTCGGTAATGAACCAGAATAACAAATAAATATGGTGTCAATTTATTTTTTCTTGCCTTTTTTGTTAAAATTTTTTTATAAATCTATTAAAAATTAATTTGCCAGTCCATGAATTTACTCTTTTAAATATGTAAAATTCTAATATATTATTTATTTGTATTTGAGTTAATAAAAGAATTATAATCCTTAAACACAATGCTTTGGTTCGCAAAAAAACTCGCATTTTACCCGTTCGTAGTTCGCATTTTACCTATAACATGTAATTTACCAGCAAATTTAAAAAACTGTCAGGGGTGGCAGGAAAAATTTTGCACAAGGGCGGCAAGAAGGGTAAGGCCAGCACTAGGTTTAAAAAGAAACAAACATGACCCGTTTCTAAGGACCGTCGAATATTCGTTAAAATTCGGATTCGAAGTTTACTGAAAGGCAAAGTTGACTTCGGCTTCGACTTCGGTGCCGAAGTTGAAATATAAATTCGGCTTTCAGTTAAATTCGGTAACAATTTCAAAATTTCATTTAACTTTTAGTTAAACTCGAAAGCTATAAAGTTTTTTTCAATTTATAAACAAGAATTAAAAAATATATTGTATGTTTTATGTATATCAACCTGTTTCTATTGCTTACAACCCTCTTTCAGAGTTGAGAGAGGATTGCAACCAGTATAAGAAGTCGCTTCCTCGACTAAGGTGGCCCACTAAACTTTGGGAATATAAATTGAGTAAAAATTTAAAAAAATTAAAAATCGTTCATATTCGTTCAAAAACATTAAGAATTGTAAAGATTCCATAACTTAAATTTTCGTTATTACTAAATTTTAAGATTTTTTTATTTTGACGCAAATTGTTTTTTGTAAGCGTATATTTTTTTAATAACTTAAAATTTACTTGGCTTCACTTGTTCTATGTTAAGTTGTAAATAATGGTTAATTACAAGTAATAATATAATTACAAATAATAACTTAAGTTTATAAAAAATAATTATACAGTAACCGCTGCGCAGTGGTTAGTGGCTTTCTATATACCCTATTTTGGTAAACGCATATAATCTAAATTCGTCTATCATATAAACTTGAGTCTTAAAAAGTCGACTTATATATAAGTCGACTTTTTAAGACTCAAGTTTATATGATAAACGAATTTAGATTATATACGTATACCAAAATAGGGTATATAATATATAGTATAATAGGGTATATATTATATAATATAGGGTATATAATATATAATATAATAGGGTATATATTATATAATATTACAAAATATTATATAATATTACAAAATATATTATATAATATTACAAAATAGGGTATATAATATATAATATAATAGGGTATATATTATATAATATCATATAAATTTGTATCTATATCATATAAATTTGAGTCTTTAAAAGTCGACTTCGCCGGTCCCTAGCCGTTTCTACTAACCTTATTCTGCCGGGTGATTCAAAACAGGGGTTATTTTGTTTGTTTTTTATTTGTTTGTTTTTTGAAGAAAAGTAGCAAAGCAAAAGTAACTGATAGCTTAAAATTATAGCGGTACTGCAGATATTTTCAAAGTGTTTCTACTCACTCCTTTTTTTTTACAAATTAAGTTTTTTTTTTTTTAGAATTATGTTTTGTTTTTTTTACAGAATTAAGCAAAAGTAGTACCCCGTTCACACTGACGATAAAATACGTTTTATTTTAAAAGCGTTTAGAATTTTGTATGTTAAAAACTGTAGAAAAACAAATTGGTAAGGTGTTTTTTATATTTTTAATTTAATTCACGTTTTAAATAAAGCAGGTTTTGTTGTCAAAACCAGGTTTATATTCAAACTTGTGTTAAGTAAAAACTTTAAGCGCATCCATATTTTATATGTCAAGGCTCAAAGTAGTTTACGCAATATTTTTTATTGGCTATGGCTATGTAGAATATCGAAGTATTTTCAAACCACGAAAATTATTTCTCTACGAACTCTAAAATCTTCTTTCGGATAAAGTTTGTAGGCAATTCTTATTTCAGGTAAAAGTATCTATTTTATATAACTTAGGTTATTGTTTTTTATTCCAATAATTCACTGAATATGGTTTTAAATATTTAGCATAACTAAAAATAATAGTGTTACTTTTCATAGATATATGTAGTTCTTGCTTTCCGGGTGAATGAGGTAAGATTATTTTTATGTTGTAACCGTGTCGTTATTTTCTTTCAATAATGGTGATATTATTAATTTCTTTTAGTAATTTACATTCATATGTACGTTATATATAAAATGTTTCTTATAGTAACCGAAATGTTTTATAGCCTTGTATATAAAACTTGCAAATCTTTGAAGAGTTTGGAGTTATATTTTTTTTAATGCTGTTTTTGTCATAGAATTTATTAACTATGCGATATATTATTTTATAGTATATATATATATATATATATATATATATATATATATATATATATATATATATATATATATATATATATATATATATATATATATATATATATATATATATATATATATATGTTTATATTTATATATACTTGTATTTAATACAGTAATTTTGTATATCACGTAAAATATTTAAAAACTATGTTGTATATTATGATTGTATATATATATATATATATATATACATATATATATATATATATATATATATATATATATATATGTATATATATATATATATATATATATATATATATATATATATATATATATATATATATATATATATATGTATATATATATATATATATATATATATATATATATATATATATATATATATATAACACAGTAAATTTATAAATCATGTAAAAAAGTGGAAATTACATGTATTGATTTAATTTTACATAATTAGATGTATGTTTTTATGTCTTTTTTTCCAAAAATGAATTGAGTTGTAAAGTTTTCTTATGTAAATGTGTAAATATCTTTATTTATAACATTATTCATTATAAACTTATTGCTGTGAAAAACTTGTTGAATATTTTTCCCAGAGTCTTTTAAATTCTAGTAAATATCGAACATTTTAACGAGTGATTTTTATTCTAATTTTTGTAAATATTTTTTAAGTTTTATTTGTTAGTTTGTAAAATCTTTTCTTGTAATCATTCCTAACAAAATATCTTTTTCATAAGTAGATATTTGTTTATGTAATATAACATGTGTACTTGTAACAATTAAACAAGCATCTTGTTTCAAACTCTGCGAGTTTGCAACTGAATATTCTATATAAATCTGGGCTTACGTAGAAGATCAAGTATTGTGTTATTCCTGATTAACTTGCTCGTGGTTTTTATATCATTTTGATCAATCAATTTATTAAAATCTGAAAATTCATTTCAACTTAGATTTTAAGAGGGAACTGCCTGCAATCACAACAACAAGAATTTTATAAATTTTTCTCTTAATTTCAAAAAGTACGATATTGCTTATATTTATTTGTTATGGCGTTAGTTGGAGATGATTGCTATTTCTACTATACCAGTGGTTGTGTTAGGGTAAGGTTTTGTTATATTTTTATAATATGTTTTTTTACTGTTATTTTTATTACATCTAAGTTTTACAAAAATACCAATATAACGTAACTTACTTCAATGGTCATTTTGACATTAATATTAGTAGTTTTTTGAAAGAAAAAACTATCTATACATAGTATACACATTTTTTAAATGCTAGTTTTGTCAAAGAACTTATTAACTATGTTATATATTATTCAATGGTGCTTGTGCTAGGGATAATATTATTTTTGTTAATATGTGAATATGTACAACTAGAATCCAAACAATTAGAGGTCATTGTAGTTCATGTTTTAATCAAACAGTGAGTCATGAATGTTAAATGTATGAGTTCAAATTCAGTGCAGGTCAATACAATACCCTCCGGTTGTTTGAACTCTCCTTGTTTATATGCTTATATTACCACTTTTAGAACTCCTAGACACCAGAGACAAAAAAAATGGAAATTTAAAGTCAGAGTCCTTGTGAGACTAAATTAGTACATATAAATATCAGTTATATATACTAAAACTTTATATTTTATTTATTATAACTATATATTAGAATATAAGGAATTCAGTGTCTTTAAGTTTAAATCTTTATTTTTTCTGGTCTCTAGCATCCAGGAGCCCTAATAGTGTTAAGTGACTTTCGATCTGTAATAAAAGTTCATAAACTTTAATGACTTGGATTCTATTGTTTTTAAGCCTAGAGTTATGAAGTCCCTGACCAAATCCTGTTGGCATTATAAATAAGAACTCTAGATTTAAAACCTTTTTCACCAAAATTAGTCCATAGGCTTCTTTCCATTTTTAGAGCTCCTAGATACCAAAAATCAGGATCAATGACTTTCAAGTTTATAAATAATAAAAAAAAATTGTAAATAATAAAAAAAAAAATTTAGATTCAGTTGTGTTGTTTGTGAACCTCTGGCATAGTGTTCAAATAATCAAAAATTATTTACATACTATATTTACTTGGGTTATTATTTGTACAAATTTACCTATTTACAAACTTTTACTATTACTATTCTTCCGGTTTCATTATTTTACTAATTAGTCATTATTATATTTTACGAACAGTAATTGCATTTCTCCAAAATAAAAAGACATAAAAATGAGTTTTAGTAGTAAATTTTAGTGATATAAAATGAATATAAAAAAAAATTATTCTATGAATAAAAAATGACAAAGGTTTGTGATGTGATTTGTTATGCTGTACTTAACTGAACAATGATTTAGAATAATTTAAGGTTGCTAAAAGATGGAAGATAATATTGAGATTTGGTTTTTTAATCTTTAGGCTCGTGATTGTCAATCAAGAACTTTTTCATGGCATTTAGATATTATTTCTGTTTTTTTATTTAAAGGGATCCCTAAGTGCTCCTAACATATGATCTCATGAAAGAGCATAAAAAAAAATATGTAAGTTTTTTTTCTTTTTCACTAAATTGTAATAATAAATGCATGCTAAAAAAAACAATTGCCGAAATCACTGAAAAACAACTCCATTTTGATTTTATTTTTTCACCATTGAAACTCGATTGTTAGTCGTTAAAAATCACGTTAGTACGTCACAACAACTTTAAAATATCTACTTCGATTTTGAAGTAAAAAAAAGTTGTGATTAAATAGTTAAGTTTTAATCAAGTTTTTTAAATTAGTTTTGCAAAAACAGTATAATATCATTCGGTTGAAAGACGTCGTTAAAAAAAAGTTATTAAGTAATAGTTTTTAATAGTTTAGAACTTATAAAAAAGTCTTACAGGGCTCGTATTAAGCGTATCGCAATCGCGATTGCTTTTCACACTTTTGTGATTAGTTTTTTCTTAAAAAAAATCTTTTCGCGATTTTTTTTTTTTTTTTTGGGTTGTTTAATTACTTTTTTTCTAGCTTAGCATTTTTTTTTAGCAATCCTTAAAAGTAATGTTTTTATCATAAAGAACGGCACACAAAATTTATTATTCTAAATACATAGATGAATAATGATTTTCTCTTTCGCGCGGAGATTTTCTTTCAACCTTAAACATTTTTGAATTTGAATTAATTTAAATCTCTGCGTGGAAAATTTTTACTAGGTTGTTAAAGCGAAAAGTTGAAAAGTTGGTTTTTACCTTTGTTTATCAAAACTTCATGTTTAAAATAAGGCTTAAAAACGTTAGAGCAAATAAATTACTGACTTTTACTTGCATTTTTATACTGTTAGAAAAAAAAAACTAATAAAAAAGAATTAATTGTTATATTATTGTTATATTAATTAATATATTATTAGTTAATTCTTTTTTATTAGTTTTTTTTTTTCAAACAGTATAAAAATGCTAATAAAAACCAGCAATTTTTTTACTTTAACGTTTTTAAGCCTTATTTTAAACATGAAGTATAATTCGATTTATTAAACCAAATTTTTTTGTTTTATCTTTTAGTGGAAAACTTGAAATAAAAAAATTGAATAAAAACATCAACCATTTAAATGAAAAACTTAATTATATTTAAACTTTTATTAGTCCTTTATTCAAGAAACAATAAATTATAAAAAACGTGGTATCTAATTTTTTATTAAGTTTTTGACAATGTTTTTTGATTTATTGACCGCACATCATTACACCCATTACCGCACATCGGCGCGAGCTATGAGAGAGGGGGGGAGGGGATAGAGAGCAAAAAAAAAAAAAATTTTTTTTTTCGCGATTAGATTTTTTTGCGTTAATTCGAGCCCTGTCTTAGTTTAATTTCTAATAAAATGTCTATTCAACCTTATCAATTTGAACCAAAAAAATATAGCAAAATTAACATAAATGTTAATTTAACTAAAACATTTTACATTAATTATTTTTTTTATCAAGCAAAAATGAGAGTAACTGTCACTTTTGAAACCATAAAAATTACTGAAATAAATTTATTTTTCTACTAAGGAAATATTTAAATAAACTTTCATGTGTCTAAATCAATATTCATTTGTTAAAAACCGACTAAAAAGAGTTTAAAATTTGACTTCTATTCATTTTTGGACGTGGAATTGCCTTATAACACAAATATATAAATTAAAATTATAAAAAAAAAATTAATATACAAATATATTTTCACAAAATGCTACAAAACTTATTCTTGTAAGTAATTATGTGTTAGTTGAAAAAAAAACGACTTTACTTTTACCAACTAATAAGTTTGCAATAATGACATTTTGTCTACTTTGTTTATTTTGACGTACAAACGTTAGTTTTTTGAGGCAGTAGAGTCAATAAACTTTGGACAAGACGCATTTTTTTTAATCGAAGAAAAGCGTTTTTTTGAAAATTAAATTTGTTAGTGTGCGTTCATTATTACGTTTTAGAAAAAATAATATACATCAAACATTTTTTTTTAATGCTCTTTCATATGAGATCATATCTTTATAGCACTTAGGGATCCCTTTAATAATTCCTGCGTACCTTTGTATGATATTATGGAAAGTTTTTCTTCTTCGTTACTTATTATCTTCATTACTTATGAACTTCATAAATGTGCTTCATTATATTGTTGTAAAACATCTGGTTTGAATAATAAATGTACTTACCACATAGTTTTTAAACAATTTAAACAATTTCACAATTAAATTATGGTTTTCCCCTTTTAAAAAGTGTTAATGTTAGCCGCAATCTGCAGATTTGATAATTCATTCTATGCTTGTTTTATTCATAACAGTTTTGGTATATGATGTCATCGTATAAATTTTTTCTTTCAAAATATTGTGTTGTTTTTTTTTGCTATAATCACTAAATCATGTTAATTAGCTTTTTACTAAATCCCTAAAAAAAGTTTTTGATACAATTAAAAATTAAATTTATAAAAATAAAAATTTAATATATAACGAATATTTGCAGTAAAATGTTCTGGTTTAAAGTAAATATAAACTAGATACTAAAAGAATAATTTTATTATTTTAAAGCTTATAAATTAATTTTAAGTAAAAACTGAAAAACTAAGTGAAATTTCTATAGTTCCATGTAGTTATTGCAGATTTTATGTGGAACACATTTAAAAAATTAACCACAAAAAATTTATTTGTTAGACCTATTGCAAACAAATGCATCTATGACAATTTTATGTGTTTGTAAAACAATTGAAATTAAATTTTCTAGAATGTTTTTTTAAAATTGGTATACAGACAAAATTTCCATCGTTCCATTCGTTTGTTTTGAACACTTAATAAATTTCCATCGTTCCATTCGTTTGTTTTGAACACTTAATAAATTTCCATCGTTCCATTCGTTTGTTTTGAACACTTAATAAATTTCCATCGTTCCATTCGTTTGTTTTGAACACTTAATAAAAGTTAGTTGAAGTTTGAGTAAGATTTTTTTTAATTGTTTGTTTTATATGAAAAGTTTTGTGTATTTTTAATTAAGATTTGTTATTTAATTATTACAATACCACACAGAAAAGGTGTTGAATAAGGAAGAAAAAGCAAAAATTGTTGCTTACAAAGATTTGGGCTTGTCCAATTGACCAATTGCAAAAAAAATCAAAAGGTCTAATCATGTAGTGAACAATTTTATAAACTTACGTAAAAATTACAACAAAAATCACTTTAAGGGCAGAAATAAAAAAACAAACAAAAGGCAACCTTCCATTTGGTGTTTGGTGTCATCCGGAGTACGAACAGCAAGATAAATAAGGACTGAACTTGAATTACCTGACTACAAGATGTGTCCAACAAATTTTGTCAAAAATCAGGACGATTCCAATGGAAAAGAATGATCACAAACCACCATTGACAAAAAAAACATAGTACAAGATTTAAGCTCGCAAAGGACCACATGACATAGAATGCAGAATAGGAAAATGTTATTTTTTTCGACCAAAAAAAGTTTAACTTAGACGGGCCTGATGGTTTTAAGTATTATTGGCATGATTTGAAAATCAAAGGATAGCAAGGCTGTGGCTATGTGAGTCGTAGCTTCAGAGGAGGGACAATAATTAAGATTGACAGACGACTTAAAAGATTGCAAATTATATGAATCAGGAAAGCAAGATAAAGGAAGCGAATTCCAAAGAACTGATAATAGAGGAAAAAACTAGATGAATAAGAGGTTTTAGAGTACTTAGGAACAGTCACAGAAAAAGGATGAGACTTAATTGAACGACGAGTAACATGAGAATGAATTTTAGTAGATGTTTCAAGAGACGCTAGCTCTTTAGAGAAGTGCCCATTATTTTTAAAATTTGTAAAAAAGAGAAAGAGAAGCAACATGTTGATGTGATAATAGTTAAAGGTTGGCTGCAAGAGCAGGTTCAACTATGTTTACAATGCGTTTTTGCACCTTGTCTAAAAGAGAAAGAGCATTAAGATTTGCCAGAAGATCTGCCCCAGATATGGCAACAGTATTCTATGCAAGGTTGGACTTGAGGTTTATAGAGATAAAGAATAGAATCCGGAGTAAGAAATTGGCATGCTAGATAAATAGATGCAACTTTAGCAGATGCTAACTTTGCAACAGATTTGATATATGGTTTCCAAAAAAGAATGGAAGTAAGAGTTAATCCTAGAAAATGAAGGGTAGATAACTCATCAAGTACATTATCGTTCATAAATATGGGAAGGTCTAAATTATTGCAATAACGATTGAGTAACTATTATATAATAAATATTGCGATAACGAAAAAATTGAGTTTTATCTGAATTAAAGTTCACCAACCACTGTGAGCCCCATGCTGTAGCAGAAGTAAGATTTTTTTCAAGCTCAAATGCCCCCTGCAAGCAATCAGGGGGAGTTGGTTTCTTATCGTGACAAGAATAAATGGTAGTATCATCAGGGAATAATGCCACCTTAGGTGTGAGAATATCTGAAAGATCGGTAATATAAATAAAAAAAAGTATAGGGCCAAGGATTGAATCTTGAGGAACCCCTGAGGTTACAGAATAAGAAGAGTGCTGTCCATCAAGGACAACTTTTATACTACAATTGGAAAGGAAGGATTCAATAATCTTACATTTCCAGATACACTGTAAGAAGAAAGCTTATGGGGAAGACCAACATGCCAAACTTTATCAAACGCTTTAGAAATGTCAAGAGCGATGGCCTTAACCTCTTATCCTTTATCTAATGCACAATAAAGCCCATTGGTTATTACTGTTAGCAAATTAGCCGTAGAACAAGAAGATCGAAATCCATATTGATGATCAAAAAGTAAGTTCAAGATATGAAATTAAGTGTTTGTTAATTAAAGATTAAAAAACCTTGCTTATGAACGGAAGAAGACTAATGGGACGGTAGTTAGACGAATTAGATGGCTCTCCAGAATTTTTAAAAATAGGGATAACAGATACTGCTTTCCAGCAGGCCAGAACGCTAGACTCTGATAAGCACTTGTTAATTAGTTTTAAAAGGATAGACGATAGCTCAGGAGAATACTTCTGTAACACTATAACAGATATATTGTCCGGACCTCAAGCTGTAGAAAGTCTAGACAGGAAATCACTTTAGATACAGAAGCTGGAGTGATATAAATGTCAAGCAATGGATCAACCTGTTTGACGGTTGATGACAACTAGTGGAATATCAGTTAGATGACAAAATAGTGGAATCAAGAGATGATATTGATGAAAAGTTCTTAGCAAACAATTCTGCTTTGTCTTTAGGTGAGGTTTATTACAACAAAAATGATGCTTTATTACAAAAAAAAAATAAATGCAAGAAATTACATAGATCTTTTAGAAGTTGTTTTAATAGAGTTTAGTGAATGTTTACCTATTGAAAACTGGATTTTCCAACAAAATAATGTGGCGATTCACACGGCATGAAGTGTAAAAAAGTGGTTCCAGGAAAAAAATATAAATGTTTTGGATTGGCCACCATGTTCATCTGACTTAAACCCTATTGAAAGTTTATGGGGAATATTGGAGCGAACTATATATGGAAATTCTCAACAGTATAATGCAATACATGAACTTAAAACTTCTATCCAACAAGCATGGAACGGTATTTCAAAGGTTTGTTTAATCATGTAGTAAAAAAATACTTTGTGAATTTATTATTTGTACAAATTGTAAGTGGAACTATAGAAATTTTGCTGAGTGTATATATATATATATATATATATATATATATATATATATATATATATATATATATATATATATATATATATATATATATGTATATATATATATATGTGTGTATATATATATATATATATATATATATATATATATATATATATATATATATATATATATATATATATATGTATATATATATATATATATATATATATATATATATATATATCAGCCCTCATAATAAGGGTTGGCAATCGGCAATGCCAAACTAACTGCCGACCTGAAAGTGTTTAAGGTCTGCAGAAAATTGCCAACCTCGTTTCTATGTTTTATGGCTAGACCCTTGTATGAAATAATTTTTGCTGACTTCTAAAAGATTGAGGTCGAAAAATTATTGCCGACCTCATTTTTCCTAAATCCGAGAGTTGATATATATATTTGTGTTCTGTCGTGACCTCAGGCGCGTTGCTTGTTCACCCATGAGTTACCTTGTATGCATGTTGTGTTTAGTAACCAGAAACTTCTTGTGTGTTTATTTTATAATTAGTTTTATTAACTTTGATGATTATTAATAATTTCATTGAAAACGCAATTATTGCTAAAAGTCTTTTTGTCTACAAAATAAATCGTAAAAGTTGTTTTAAAAGATTACATTAGAATAAAAAACAGATACACAAAGTTACATTTATATAAAAAAATACATTCTTTTTAAATAAAAAATAAGAAAATACTTAAAAAATCTTCAATATGTAATAAACTTTTAAAACTTTGACAATTTAAAAAATATTTATTTAAAACATTTATTTTTGTAAACAAATAATAATAGTTTAAAAGTTTTATGGCTTTGCTAATGTGGCTCCGAAAATGAGTCATAGTATAAAATAATAGTTCGTTTGAAAATATATTCTTAAGTCAATTAACAAACTTAACAAATCCCAAATAATAAAATTTTAAAAACATTTTAACAAAATACTTTAGAACTTTATTTCACTTAGTCATTGTAGTTTTTGAACCAATAGAATTAGTTTGCTTGTAATTTGGCGGGTTTTTAGTGTTCGTGAATATTCTTTTTATTCTTCTGCACCAAGAACATTAAAGATTGTATATGTTTCCATGTATGTCCATAAAACAAAAAATTTTTAAATTCACGTAAAAAAAATTAACTTCATGATTCTTTTGCGCTCAAACATGGAAACATACATAAACTTAAATGTTCTCAAAATGACTAAAAAATCTAGCCAGTTTTTCGCAACTAAATATTATTTCCATGGTCAGTAATCGAGAGTGATCGCTCCAACTATCGGACCAAGCCTGTACTAGTGATCCCTACTAAAAATCTAGTTTAATTTATAAACTCTATTTAAATAAGTATTGAATCACCTTTCTTTTATGTATAAGAATGGCTACCAAAACCTTTTATTTAAAACGCATAAGTTATTCTTAGTTACACAAAGTGCATTTTTATTCACAGATTTTCCTGGATATTTTAAAAAATATCTTTTGGATTTTTTCCTGATATTGTTTGGATAAAATTTATGGATTTTTAAAATGATTAGGATAACCTCTGGTGTTTGTGTTCTCTTTGTAATCTTAAACCTAGATGTTGAGTTGCTGCTAAGTGTGTTTATTTAAATTTTTATTAACATTGATGATCATTTTAAAAATTTCATTAAAAAAGCAATTGTTTTCTAAAGTCTTTTTTATAAAAACAATCATAAAAATTGTTTTAAAAATTTAAATTTAACACAAAAGTTCATACTTTTCAAGTCTTCCCAAGAAACTTGCTGTATTTTGTCTTTTATGCCCACGCATGAGATTTTACATTTAGACAATTTGGTCACGGCTGTTAGCAAGTTTTTTTTAAATTAAACGTTGCAGAAAAAACTTCAAAAAAGTTTGTTGCAAAAAAGTTTCAAAAACAAAGAAAGCATAACTAACAAAGTAGGATGTTAATATAAATTTGAATTAAAAAAAAACAATAAAAATGTTAATTTAAAAAATTTATGTACTGTTTAATATGGTAAGGCAAAGCAATAATACAGCTTAAATTTGACATTTAAAAAAAAAAATGTTTTTTTTTTTTTTAAAAGGAAAACGAAAATATAAATTGTTTTTAAAATATATCTGTATAATTTTAATGTAACAAGTATAAATTTTTTTTTAATTTTTGATGACAAATTTTTATGTTGAAAATGTCTATGTATATATATACTTTTATATATAAATGTATTTTAAATTATATTTATTTGTTTATAAGTACACACACGTTTAGCTTATTTGGATAAGGCGTATACTTCATACATGGAATGTCAGTGGTTCAGATCTCACTACTGTCTATTTTTAATTATTGTTTTTCTTTTAAATAATGCTGGTCATTTATTTGCTATGTAGTAATTTATCTTTTCTTTTTTCTATATAAAAATCTTTTTGTTGTATTTTTTTGAATGAGACACATCTTTTTACATTCATATTTCTTATAGCATTCAAACCTTTCAGTGTATTTTCTAATTATGGCGCAAGCACATATATGCATAGTTTTTAAGCTTTAATTAGGCCATGTCGTCTATACATTTTTCGCATAGCCTTAGTTGTTTCATATTACCTTTCTATTTTTGTTTGTTTTTTATCCCCAATCTTTGTAGTTTTAGATAACTGTTGTTTTTTAACATTTGGCTCTGTGTTTAGTTTCACTTGCCCACTCCCTTTTGGTCTACTATGTTATTGATGAACTTTTATGGACAATTATCATTTGTTATGCAACTAATAATTGTTAATGTTAATAATTGCTTACATATATTTCACCAATAACATAAATAGACCAAAAGTGAGGAGTGAGTATAAAACAAAAAAAGTTTAGAAAAAGTGGATTTCAAACCACGGACATTCCATGTATGAAGTAAACACCTTATCCAAATAAGCTATACCTGTGTATATCTGTGTATACTTATGAACAAATAAATATAATTATATAATAAAAATATTTATATATAAAAGTATATGCATACATTTCATAGACATTTTTATTTAGGGACAATATATATTTGTTACATTAAAATTATACAAATATAAAATTATACAAATATATTTTACAAATAGATAGTATTTTATATTTTCGCTAAACTATTAAAAAATTATTAAAAAACAATCGCTAATCACTTTTGTGAATCTTTTTATTTTACCTTTTTTTTTTTCTTGTATGTTTTCTTGCAAATTCCACATGAATAAGTAATTTATAAAAAGGTTTACATGGTCTCACATGTTTTTTTTCCAATAAGATTATTTAAAAAGTATGTAGTAATACAATTGACTTCTTAGTATTGAATAAACAGTTTATATAGTATCTGTGAATTCCAGTATTCTACTAACAAGAGTTAGCGTTATTAACATTAGCATATAGTTAGCATTATTAACTAATTAACATTAGTAGATTTTGAAATAATTTTTTAAAATCACTTTAAAAACTATTATAATAATGTTACACATTTTCTTGCTCATTAAAATGAGCAAAAAATAAAATGTGTAATAACCTTCACACATTTTATATCTTTTAAAAGTATTTAACCTATCCTCTAGTTTAAAGTAACTCATAACTTAATAGTGGTTGTTTGCAACCTTGTTGGAAGTAAATTAGAGTTTAAAAATATATAAATATATGCCAGTTTTTAATAAATAGTAAATGTAAGTATAAAATTATAATATATTAAGTATTATAAATTATTTTCTAAGGGTTAATAGCTCCAGCTATTAACCCCTGCTAAAAAAAAGTATTATAAATTATTTTCTAGGGGTTAATAGCTCCAGCTATATACTTATTATACTTTTTTTTAGCAGGGGTTAATAGCCATAGCTCCAGCTATTAACCCCTGCTAAAAAAAAGTATTATAAATTATTTTCTAGAGGTTAATAGCTCCAGCTATTAACCCCTGCTAAAAAAAAGTATTATAAATTATTTTCTAGGGGTTAATAGATCCAGCTATTAACCCCCTGCTAAATCTTATGATTTTTTTCTTTCTTAAACTTCAAAGATTGAAGTTCTTCTTTTATTATTATTTTAAATTATTGTATAAAAGAACATTATCTCAACTTTACATTGAAATGTTACAAGTTTTGATATTTTATTACATGGAATTTTAGGCATTTCATAGTAAAAATTCTAGTTTAGCGAAGTTTTTTGTCAAATGATCCCTAAATAACTGTACGAGTTGGCAAAGAGTTCGACTTAACCAGGGTACAATTAAGCCGATAATATGATAAAGTTCAACCTGAATTTAACAAGAAAAACATGCTGAATTTAGCCTTCAAATAAAAGAAATAAATCATTTTTAACTTGAACTTATGCTGCATAAATTAAAATTAAAATACGTTACGCATAAATTATGAGTGACTTACTTTATAATGAATATAACTTCTTTGTTTAAAAATATGCAAACTCTACTGTTTAAACATATATTGTCTTCAGCAATAAAAAATTTTACTAAAATTATTTTCTATAAAATCAACTTATAATTTTCTGCCTCACAAGATAATTAGACGAGCGCAATTATTTACTCTTGTAACAAAACTAGTGAGTGCTATATGTTGTACCTTGAAGGCCATTTACAGGCGTGTTTTATGTGCACAGAGCGATCGCTCCCGCTTTATCGCAAGGCCCTTATGTAGATATATATACATATATATAAAAATATATCTATAAAGGTTCACCTCCTTAAGGCCGAGAAGGCAACTACAGGTGAGGAGGTTACTTAATAGTGGTTATAACCCTCTCTCAACTCTATAACTCAGAAACACAAGCCTTGACAAACAATGCTGCTGCACGGAGAAACAAGTTGAATATAGATATATCTATGTATTTTTTTATAGTGTATATATATTAGCTAAGCAATAGGACAATATACTGAAATAAAGAGCTGTGAAAACTTCAATACATCCAAACACTTCTTCAGAATAAGAAAAAAAGAGTTCTAATTATAAATGTTTTTTTATATTTTTAAAGGGAATGCAATGTGCTTTTCGTCATCAACCAGCTGCAAAAAATACTGAAATTGTTTGTCCTGATTGGCTAGGAGGTGCATGCTTTAAACAAACATGTTTATTGCGTCATATGCTAATGCCAAATGCACGAGTTCAAATTCAATGCAGGTGGGATACAATGCCCTCTGGTTGCTTGGATTCTGGTTGTACATATGCTCATATCAACAAAAATATTATTATCCCTGGAACAAGCCCTATTGAAGTCAAAAGTTCATCTTCATCAAATGTAAGACAACCTTTACTTTCATCACCATTGGCACGCACTAGTGTGTTAAAGTTCTCAAATGAAATACCAAATTTACAATCTAACAATTCAATCAGTCAAATGGTGAATGTAATGGTAATATTTTTTTTTACTTAAACTAAATGTGATTTGATTTTTGTTTACAAAATGTTTTTAATTCTTCGGTTTCAATTTAGTTAATAGAAAATAAATGGTAGATTTTATAAAGTGTTTTATTAATGTTTCTTAGTTATTTAATTTTATTAAATTATTTCATGTTTGAGTTTCAATAATCTTTAACTTTGATCTGCTTTGATATGTCTTGAAATCTCAAACACTAATGCTACAACAAAACCTTCTCTTAAATCATTAGACCTATTAAGTCTTAATTTTGCATCAAAATTATTTTATTAAAATTAAGGCCCAACACATTTTGTAAATTAGTTTTGGTCTTGTATTACTTTCATGCTTATGTAACAAGAAAAATCGTGTATTTTATTTTGCGATAAAATGAAGTTACATCAAATTTAGACATATGATTAGAAAGAGATTTAAATATAATTTAATTTTGCTGATGATGTTTCTAAACTTTTTTCGTGAACATCTTATTATGTGGGTGCATGTTGGCAAGTAATTAATAGTTTTTCTTTTAAAGTTTTGGAGCTCATCAGGCTTATCTAAAGATCAACTTTTTTCGTGAACATCTTATTATGTGGGTGTATGTTGGCATGTAATTTTAAAGTTTTGGAGCTCATCAGGCTTGATGAGCTCCAAAGAAATGATGAAAAATTTGGGTTTTGAAAAATGTTTGGATATAGATTGGAAAAACCATATACTAAATTTTCATAAAAACATTTGAAAATAGTCTTATTGTATACAATATGCTTTGTTGACAAATTATTGTATATGATGTAGACTATTAACTTCTTTACTTCGCTTATTTAGATAAGTTTCATTTTAATGGTGAAAATCTTTTATTCTTAAATAATATAATTTTTTTATTATTATTTTAATGAAAAATATTTAATAAACTATTTCAATAATTATATAATAATATTTATTGTATTTTACGAAGAACGTTTTTTCTTTCAACTGTACTTTATCTTTTTTTTTTATTTTTCTTTATTTCAAATCTTTTTATTTATTTTCTCCTGAGTTCTCCTGAGCTGCAAATTGCAATGAATGAATGATGTATAGAGAAAATTATAATTGCTGATAGGCTGTTTTTTTCTATAATAGAAATCTTTTAAAAGGTTATTTAGTTAAAAATCTTGTTTTATGTAACAATAATTTTTATTATAGTGTTTCACAAAATGATTGAGTTTTAGTATTAAATAATCAGTTTAAATAGTATTTGCACAGGAGAGTTAACAACATTAATATTAAGTAATTAACCTTGTGAGTTTTTAAAAATGATTTTAATAAACAGAAAAATAAAATGCGCAACCATTTTCTTCTTTAATGTCGTTAACTTGATGTTAATGTTTTATAATTATTTGAAATTATTGTATATAACTAAGAACATATCTCTCCTCCAACTGTACTTTGTTTTTTTTTATTCAATATTTTCATTTATTTTTCTCATAGCTTTTCCCACTATTTGCGCGTAGTCCTTGCAATGAATGAATAGTTTTTTAATAAATTATAATCAAGTTAAATAAAGTTACGCGTTGCCACACTTTTTTTTTCTATTGTAATCATTAAACTTCAACTCTTCAAAATGACGGTGAAAAAAAGAGACAAAAAACAATTTCATTTTTAACACTAGCAGGATCGGAGTTAAAACCACTTATCGGAGTTAAAACCACTTATTGAAATAACTATTCAATAGAAATTATATTAAAAATTATTCAAGTAAAAAAATTGTTTTGTGTAACTTATTGTTATAGAAGCATTTCATAAAACAATTATGGGTTTTTAGTTTCAGTTAACATTTTTTTTAACAAAAAAAAAAAAATAATTTAAATATTTAAAAAATATTCATTGATAAATTTTTATGAACAATGTTAAATTTTGTTTTAAATATAATGCAAATTTAAGCGCCAAGAATTTTTTAAAACTTTATATTAGCAGTTTTAAAGGCTAAACAGTCGTTTATATTAGCAGTTTATATTAAACTTTATATTAGCAGTTTTAAAGGCTAAACAGTCAATCATTTTTTATTTTACAAAGTTCATTCACAAAGAACTAATACTAAGATAAAAATTTAAACAATAAAAATAAAATGAAATTTTTGAACATACAAAAAAAAACAATTGATCATCAATTCCATTTGTTTGCTGGTCGAATTGACCACTTACCTTTAATTACTTATTTTCCACGCTAATGATAATGACAACTTATGACAAGAAAAACTTGTTTCTCCTTGCAGCTGCCTTGTTTATCAAGGTTCCTTATTCAAAGTTAAAGATGTTTCTGATAATTCAATTATAAAAATCTTTACATATTGCCAACAGTACTAAAGTATTAGAATAAGGAGGGCTTTTACTAACATAATTTAATTAGCCATCTGTATTCAAGTTCATTACTTATTCTTGCAACTTGCACATCAAAAATTTATGGAAATTTCTAACTATTAAGCTTTATTTATTTGTTATTAAGTTTTTTATTTGATTTATGATTTAACTTTTTTAGCTATTATTGAATTATAGCAGAATAAATAATAATAAATATATGAATTATTGTTTTTAAAATACAAATTATTGAATATATATATATATGAAACATATTGGTTTATAATTAATAGTATCATAAAAATTATATTGTTTTAAGAAGTATACTTAAGTTATAAAATAGAAAAGAACCAAAACCAAAGAAGATTAATAATTAAAAAATAATAATATAAAGTCTCCTTAAATATGACTTATGACTCTAATAAAAGAGCTCCTTAAAAGATATGTTTGGTCTATTCAGATAATGTTAGCATGATTAAATTTACATAATGTGATTTCGCTAAAAAAAATTTATGATCCTAATAAACTTGTATGTTTTTATGTATTCATTTATATAATGTTGTTCTAATGCCTTCTTCAACTTAAATATTTTTATTATGCATAAACTCATAATGGGGGGGGGGGGGGGGTTGTGCTGCTATAACTTAAGATAAATCGTTGATTTTTTTGTTTGTTTTCTGTTTAATTTACTTTTTAAAATGATATTAATTTTTTTTAAAATATGTAAATTTTAAAATTATAATTCTTAGCCACAAGCAAACATCGTTGAAGCGTTACCTGGCCCGATTTTGAATCCTCCTGGTGTCATCAATGTTGCACCACCAATAATACCTCTGCAACAATCTCTTATTCTTAATGTACCTCGGCCGCATTTGCATTCATCAATTCTAGGTTGATTTTTTTTTATATAGTGTGGCAAAGTGTTGCCAAGTACATTTTATTTTTAAATAAGTTTATTTTGCATAATATTTAGGCCCTCCACCTGTTTTGGCAAATTCATCTGTTTTTCCGAGAAATGGTAAGTTTCTCAATTAACCAATGTGGGTACAAAATATAGTTACATGAAAAATGTGGTTGCATAATTGGTTTTTACTTTTAGTTTTCAAAGATGTATAATTTTTTATTGAATTAGTCTATAAAAAATTTAGTATATTTCATAATTTTGGTCAACTTTTCACATTCTTGACAAAAATTCAAAGATTTTAAATATTGATGCGTAGCATTAAGCAGTTTTCACACTAGAACTGTGTTTTCATTAGAACTGTGTTTATTTTTACACTAGAACTTTGTTTATTTTTACATTAAAACTGTGTTTATTTTTACACTAGAACTGTGTTTATTTTTACATTAGAATGGTGTTTATTTTTATACTTAAAAAGTATTTGTTTTCACACTGAAAACAATCTGAGTTGATTTTAACACTAGAATAGTCTTCATTTTCACTTTGCTATGTGTACGGATGTTGTGTGTTAATAAATATTTTAATTAAAGGTAAAAACAATTTAGAACAAAAAATAATTTTATTGTTCTATTTATTGTGAAGATCAACCTAGTTTCCACTGCATGTTTTTTGAATAGTTTTATTGAAAGGAAAAAAAGTTACATTTTGTTTCTTTACAAATTTGTTTCTTGAGTATCATTATTTTGTAATTTAACATTTAATAACTTTGCATATTTTAACCACAACTCTGCATAATTCAACTATAACTCTGTTCTTTGCATTAAGTAGTAGTGATGTCATAGTACTTGTTTTGTAAGTGAAAAGTTCACAGTTCAATTCTCAGCACGTACTTGGTACTCAAC
This sequence comes from Hydra vulgaris, assembly GCF_022113875.1. NCBI lineage: Eukaryota > Metazoa > Cnidaria > Hydrozoa > Anthoathecata > Hydridae > Hydra > Hydra vulgaris. The sequence continues at coordinate 38,552,218 of NC_061169.1, forward strand.
TTGTTTCTCCATCTGACAGTTAGTCAAGGTTTCGGTATTGAAGGGTTGAGAGATTAAAAAATAAAAAAGGGTAGTCAATTTGTTAACCTTAAGCTGTTTTTGTTTCTGAAAAACTCAAACAAATTAATTTTTTTTTTTAAATTTTGAATTACTTTTTAGATTTTCAACAGCAAGTTCAATTGTTTAAAGATCTTCTAGCGCAGAAAAATAAAACATGTGAGATAGTAGTGTTTGCTATATAAATAATATTATATAACTTCCTTTTTATGTATAAAGTTACATTTTTCATATATAAAATAATTTAATTAATTTTTTATATATATACAACTAAATTTTTTTGTTTGTTTCTAATGAGATCCTAAAATGCTAAGACAAGTTTTCTTAAATAAACATTACAAAAAAGTAAATTTATTTAACTCCAAACTTATTTTCGAAGGTTTAAGATAAATTTTAAGGTTTAAAGCACTTTTGGATCCTTTTAAGTAAATTAATTTTTTATTTTTACTTTACAAAATATGATCTATTTTTACAAAATTAATCAGTGTTTGTTTTTATAGATGATAGTGAAGAACTTGAAAATGGAAAGAGAGATAAATACAAAGAAAAATTTCGACACAAAAAAGAAAAAAAAAATGGTTTGTTATTTTTAAAGAACTTCAGAAAAATGTGTTTTCCTTGAATTATTTAAAAGTAATTATTTTACTTTTCAATAAACTTTTTAGTTCGCAAGTTTTCTAAAGACTCTAAAAAGAAGATAAAGTTGAGTAAAGTTGATGAAGGTCTGCTTATAAATTCACTCTAAATGTGTTCACTAGTGCTGAGTCAAGTTGTATTCTTATACTAAATAAACCTTAGCAAAAAAGATTTGAGTTAATTAAAGATGTCAAAGCATTTTCTATAGTGAGACATAAACAAAAAAAATTCATTCTTTGCAATGATATATTGATTTTCACTATGGAAATTTCTAACTTCTTGATTTTTTCTTTAAAAAAAACCAAATTAATTTATTTAACCTTTGCAAGATATATTAACATCACAATAAATATAAAAGAAATAAAACATTTTGATAAATAAAAAGGCAAAAAAAAATATTTAAATAGAATCTCATTGTTTTAATAAAATAAATAAGATACATCATATATAATTATAAATATAAATTATTAATATAAATTAGGTGACTAACATCTTCATATAGAAGAATATTATAATACCTGTATCTTAAGTTCATTAAGTACCTTAAAAGTCTTATTTATATTTATTTATTTATATTTATTTTATTTTAAATGCAAAACAGTTATAAGTATTGTAAAAATCTAATCTAGGAAAGATATTTAGGTTTTTAAAATGTTAAAAATATTTTGGTCTAATAAATTCTAAAAACTAAATAATTTTTGATTTTAATTAAAAAATTACAAATAAGTTTTATATATATATATAAAAATTACAAATAAGTTTTATACATCAATAAAATAATAATCACACATCAATAAAACCAGATATTTTTATAGCAAAAAAATATGCACAGAATAAAACATCTTAATGTTAGGGTTTAAAAAAAGAATAAAGCTAAAATACAGAACATTTGTTTTGTTAATATCTTGTATAGTAATTTTTTTTAGTTTATTAACTTAAAATATGTTTTCTAATGTTTATAAAATAATTAAAACTTGTCTTAGCACATACTTTCAATTGAAGATAATTGTTTTTATATTTAGAAATACTTTTTGGAGACTACAAAGACGTTCCATTAGAGAAGAAAAAAAAAAAAGAACAAAGTGATTCTATACAAAATATTAATATTAAAAGTTATGAAGAAATACTTAGAGAAAAAGTTTTTAGAAAAACTATGGAGAAAAGAAGAGAATTTGCAGAGGATTTCAAAGAGTTAACTTCTGATGAGAGAGACAAAAATAAACTTGAGAAATACAATAATAAAAAACGAACTAAAGTAGTTTCGAACGTTAGCTTAAATGACAATGAATCTATAAGTAAAGATGATGTTATTGAAGTAGGTATTGATGGATCACCTATTCGCGAAGATTTGCCAAATGGAAACCACGCAAGATCTCCTAAAAAAGAATCTAAAAAAACTGCACCTGAATTTAAAAAAACTGCACCTGAATCTTCTCATGATGAATCTGTTGAAATATATATTCCTGATGAAACTGCTGATATAAATATATCTATAGACGAAAATGACGAGCTTGTAAAGGAATTAAATGAGGCATCACATCAAAGACATACTAGTGTAGCTCGATCAAAAATCACTAATGTGATGCATAAAAATTCAGGGGATAAAGTAGCAAATGTTTCTTCTAAAAAAAATTATTCTTTAGTGACTGATGTTGTGAACAAACGAAAAGTAATCAGACTGGATAAAGACGATAAATCTCCTGTTTTAAATAATAAAGAAGACACTCTTAAATCTGATATTAAAATTAAAACATTCGAAGAAATTATGCAAGAAAAGCGTAAGCGTAAAAATATGTCCAGTGAACCAGAAATTAATGCAGTGAAAAAGATATTAGATCCTTTGCATATTAAATCTGTCAAAGCAAAAACGGAACTGCGAAGGAGTATTGTAGGTACAAGAGATAACAAAGACATAGATTCAAAAAAAGAGACCAAAGATGTTTTTAAAGTAAGAAGCACTTTAGGACTGACCAGTATTTCTAAAAAAAATGTGGAAACTAATTTAAAAGGTTAGTGTTAGTTAAGTTAGCAATACATTGCTATATCATAAATGTTTGTGAATATTTATATGTTGTTTTTCTTCATTATTTATGTCAACAAATGTATTTTGCACACCCTATGTTTAAAAATGCTATATATATAAAAAACTTATTTAAAAAAAAAATAGTCAATAAACTTCATTTTTAATTAGTTCATTTTTTACTTTGTTAAATCTAACATATTTGTTTTTATAAATTATCATTTTTGATTATATATAAAAATAAATATGTTAGATTATATATATATATATATATATATATATATATATATATATATATATATATATATATATATATATATATATATATATATATATATATATATATATATATATATATATATATATATATATATATATATATATATATATATATATACCAAAGAGTGTGGTTGCACTTGTCAGGTAACAAGTTTTTTTTTAAAAGCCTGAACTTGGCTTTTTAATGTTTCAAAAATGCGCTGAAAAAAAACCCAACAAAAGGAATAAAATTATAATCAAGCTTAACTATAAAAAAAAGGGAGGAAATCTTAACAAAGAAGAAATTTTAAAAAATATATAATTAAAATCTAAAAAAAAAAAAAAGTCAACATTTAAAATTGAAAAACTCAAGAATATTAAAATATGCTTATAATTACGTAAAGGTCAAATAACTGGTGTTTTTATGATATTAGGCAAACTCAAAATTAAATCATTCATAAAATTGTATTCATACATATTCATAAATGCAAAAAATTTTAAATTGAATATAATTTTTTGTAATATTCTTGATTCATTTATGTTTAATTTTTATTTTAAAATAATAATTAAAGTTTGTTACTTTTTTTGGAAGCTTTCAAAATTTAAATTAATAATAAGTTTTAAATTTACAACAAATTTAAAACTTATTATTAATTTAAAACAAATTGTTTTAAAACAGTTACATTCATCATCAAAAAAAAAAACAACTTAAAAACTAATAAAAACTTTATTTAATATTTTATGATTATTTGATAGCATAATAAAACTTTATTTAAAAGCATTTAAAGTAGTGTAAAAACATTTTATTAGAAAAGTTTCTAAGCATCATAAAAAATAACTCCCTTGCTTTTGACTAAACTTATGTATTCATCTAAAAAAATGTTGCTCATAAAATTAATTTTATAAATTGTTTTAACAGCATTTACATTCGTTGTAAAAACTTTTTAACTATTTAATATCTTTCAATCATTATAGTACACAATCATAAAAAGTACACAATCATATCAGTACATAATCAATAGTACACAATCATAAAAAGTAAGTTCTCACTTTATTACTCAAGTTCAGAGCATTTTTAAAACGTTTTCAAAAATCTAACAAACTGTATCAAGTTGTCATAATAACAAGTTAAATATGTGGTCAGGAATAGTGTGCGATTGCACGCCTTTTTCATTATAAAATTTAATTTGTTTCATTATAAGCAATCTTCTAAAGTTTTCATATTTAAATTGCTTCTCTTCTTTGTTTCATATACTGCAGCCGTTTTTCAAAGCGCCTTGATATGCTTATTACGTTTTTCAATAGAAAAGCAAAAAATAAAATAAAACGTTTTTGAAACAAAGAATTTTTATGAATTTTTTTAGAACACTTTGAAAATGTGTATTCAATAACGTTTGTAGACATCTAAACTAGCTTATTTTGTAAAAAAGTCAAAATTGATTTTGTTTACCTTAGGTCAAGTCACTAATATTGTTGAAAAAAAGTTATTCAAAAGTATGTCAACCTGGATCTCAAAAGAAGCGTATTTTCATAGAGATTTTAGAAAACATAAATATTTTTTCTTAAAACTTATTAACATAAAAATTATATAAAAAAAAGACTTAAAAAATTTTAACAAAATGTTTCTCAGCAATAATACAAAAATTACTTATTTTTATTACAAATGAATAACATTTTTGAAATCTCTAGAAAATATGCTTCTTTTGAGACCCAGGTTGACATAATTTTGAATAACTTTTTTTTCAACAATATTAGGGACTTGACCTTAACTACTAAAGATTTGAACCCAAATATCTTTACAACTTGACGTGATGGTAAAAAATGAGTTGCATATTTAAAATCAAAGCAAGAAATACTATAAAAAATACTAATTGTTTGCTCGGCACCAGAAAAAAATTGTTTTTTGTTGGCCTGTGATATCTATGTAAATTAAAAAAAAAAATTGTATTTATAAATATTGGTTAATAATTAGTAATATTATAATATTGTTTTACGCAAATATAACATAGATAATACGTTTCATTGCAAGTATTTTTTTTATTATTTTTGTTGTTATTTTCGGTTTACTTTTTTTCGGTTTACCAGTATTAAAAAGTCTTTTATTATAAAAACGTTATTAAATTATTTTTAAGTATAATATTTATTAATATGCAAATTTCTTTGTAACTTTACAAACTTAAGATACACAACAAAAATGTAAATAAAGAGTTTTGAATAATAAAAATTAATTAATAAAATAATTTATTAAACATATTAAAAAATCTTAACTCAAGAATAACTGGCGTCAATAAAAATTTCAAAAAAAGTTTCTTTCAACTTTTGAATGAATGATTTTGTCAATGTTAACGACGCTTGTTGATGACCACACGTTTTTACACATTAAAAAAAAATCAATCAATTTAATTCATTTTCTCATCGTACGTAATAATTGCGTTTTTTACTTGTCTAGAGCAACACTTTAAATCTGAGACTTGTTTTTTTTTTTTTTTTCCTGTAATCTTATGAACCTTTGGAAATTTTAAACTAATTGGGAATATATAGATAGATAGATATCTACTATAGCGTATTAATATAAGCTTGCTCACGTATTAATATAAGCTGTTTTAGAAAAAGAAGGAAAAAAATAAAGAATAATGAATGAAAAGATATCTGTCCCATGCCAAACTCTCATTCAATGTAGCAGCACTCCGCTGAGAGTCAGGTTATTTGTCAGTCCGTGTATGTACTGAATCCCCCTGCAGCAGGCTATTTCAGTATCAGACTGCTCACCTAAATCAGCAATATAAGATATATATATGTGTGTGTGTGTATATATATGTGTATATATATATATATATATATATATATATATATATATATATATATATATATATATATATATCAGGCTTGGTCAGAAAGCGGGTGCGATCGCACTCGATAACTGACCACGGAAATAATATTTAGTTGCAAAAAACCGGCCAGATTTTTTAGTCGTTTTGAGAACATTTAAGTTTTTGTATGTTTTCTTGTTTGTCTGCTAAGTAATAAGTTCATTTTATCATAAATTTTAAAATATTTTTGTTTTACGGACTTACATGGAAACATACATAAAATTGAATGTTATCAAACATCTTAGTATGGAAAAATAAAAAAAGAATATTCGCAAACATAAAAAACCTGTCAAGTCTACAAACAACTATTTCTATTGGTTCAAAAAATACTAACCGAAATTTCTAGAGTATTCAAAAAATACTAACCAAATGTCCTGATTATTCTGTTAAAATATTTTTTAAAAATGTATTATTTGAGTTTTGTTACGTTTTTGTTGAGATTTCTAGCATAAATTTAAAAATATACTATCAAATAAACTATTATTTTAATTCTTAGAGCCACATCTACAAAGCTATAAATGTTTTAAACTAACATTATTTGTTTACAATAATAATAAATAATAAATAATAAATATTTTAAATTTATATTTTTTAACTTGTTAACATTTTGTAAATATATTATAGATTTTATTAGTATATTCTAATTTTTTATATATAAGGGATGTATTTTTTATGTTTGCAATGTATTTTTATATATGTAAAGTATTTTTATGTATGTAATTTTATGTATGTGTATTTTATTCAAATGTAATCTTTTAAAGCAATATGTGCGATTGATTTTGTAAACAAAAATACTTTCAATAATAACTGGGTTTTTAATGAAATTATTAATAATCATCAAAGTTAATACAAATAATTTTAACCACTAATCCATTTTCCTCAGTGTACCCGATAACTGATTCTTTCTCCCAAGAAAGAAAAGTTTTTAAGTTCTTAAAAATTGGTTTACTAACTACAATTATTTTTGCTTCAGCCATTCTTACAAACTCGTTATACTTAGAGTTACTTTTTTCTGTTTTAAATACTAATTAAAATTATAAAGCCCACTTACTAAAACATCATCAGTAGTATGATGAAGCAGTTCCGCTTCCTCCTCACAAAGTAATTTAACATTTTTTTAAATTTCTATCTAGCTAATTGAATTTCTACAGTTACTCAATGATTTTATTATTTCAATTGTTCATCTTACTAAGAAGAATTATTTCAAATGTGTTAAACTTTTTAAACTACACAAAGCATACATTTATTGAAAAAACATTTTAATAAATAAATCATCTTGTTAGACTTTTCAGGGCCGGAGGCTGCATTATTTTGGTGGCCTTTTTTATGTGCTACAGCGTAAAAATGACTAAAAAAAATACAGAATAGTCCTCTTGACTATTTCCCCGAACATTGTGAGTCCCGGGGCTATAGTCCTACTACCCCCACCCCACCTTCTCAATCCAGCACTGGAAATAAGACATAAGTATATAAATAAAATTTATATATACTCTTTGATAAATCAAAGAACATTTGTTTCTTTATAGTTGTTACTTTATATAAAAAATGTCGCTTAATTTTATAAAAAATAAATCATAAAAGACGTTTCAAAAATAATTGCTCTAATACATTTATTTTGCTTAAAGTTTTTTTTGCGTTAAAAGCTATTTTTCTTTTTTTAACTGTCTCTCATCGGTCCAGTTAATCTTATTGCGCTTTTTTATTTGTTTTTGAAATGTTCTCAAAACAACTAAATAATATTTCCGTGGTCAATTATCGAGTGCGATCGCACCCGCTTCCCGACCAAGCCTGATATATATATAATTTTGCAAAAACACTGTATGACTCTTTGTTTTAACTTTTTTCTTATTTTAGATTCTAATGTTGGTACTGTTGGTGTGGCAAAAAAAATCATTACAGTAAGTATAAATCTCAAACTTTTAGTTATTTTTCTCTAAATGCAAATGAGAAATTTTGTTAATAAATGAAAAATTTGTTCTATATATAAAAAGTTTTTTCTTATGTAAGTTAAAAGTTGTTTTATTTAAAAAGTTTTTAATATTTGTTTTTTTATTATTTTTGGAAAGATTGCAAAACCAGTTATTAATGGGAAAAATAGCGAAGATAATTCAATTGGCATTCGGTCTTTTGATGAAATAATGCGTGAAAAGCAACTACGAAAACAAAATGGTTTGTACATTTTATTATTTTATCCTTAGTTTACTTTAGTTTTTAAAATCGTTTGTGCATCTTCATTTACTTTTCTTTCTTTTTTCTTTTTTCTTTTTTCCTCTTAACAATTTTGAACTATTGTTGCTTGCAAAAGTTTAAAACACCAAATTTTTTTCAATTTTTAATGTATAACTTTTCATCAGTTTTTTTAAATAAGTTAAAATATTTACCAAATGTTCTTTATATTCAATTTAAAATATTTAAATTTAAAGTACAAACCGTTAAAGTTTTTAAATGTAATAGTTATTAAAAAATTTTTTTTTTTAGACTTAAAAGTTTAGAAACAACTGAATTTTGATTAATATTTGATTCAAAAAAGCTGAAAAAAATAATAAAGTTTAGAAAATTACAATTTTGTATAAATAATTCAATAAAACAGTTTTATTAAAAAGTTAGTATTTAGTGGCATATCCATTTGCTTTTAAAACAGCATCACAACAAATTATTTAACTAAATAATGCCTTCAACATTTTATAATCAAAACAAATAAAAGGTGTTTGTTGCTTTTCTACCAACTAATTGCTGGTCAATGTACTTCCAAAGATGCTAAGTAGATATTGACTTAGATTTAGATCTAGGCATTGTGAAGGCCATTTAAGAACTCTGATTTTTTGTGATTTAAAATGATGGCAAGGGTTATTTGTGGAATGCCTTAATCATAATCCCTCAGTATTTTTAGTAGTACTTTACTAAAAAGGTCTTGCTTTAAATAGTTTTGCGCTGTCAAAATCTTTTTATAATGTGACTTATTCCTAGTTGAGAAACAAAGTTTTTTATTTTTTTTTTTATATTTTTTATTTTTACAAAAACTTAATTGATTTTTTGATACAACACGTATTTCTAAACTTTTGCCCAAAAAAGCTTTTTCAAAAAAAAAAAAATTAAAAAAAAACATTTTTGTGGTTTGTGTTTTGAGTTAAAATAATATAATTACATATTAATATACATATACTAAAGCTCATTTGGTAACAATTTCAGCTAATTAAAAAAAGCTTGTGGAAAGTTATATAAACTGTTTCTAAACTTTAGCACACTACTGTAGAGCAATTTGGTTGACAAAATATTAAAAATCAAAAGTTTTTTTTTAGAGAGCGGAAATAAAAGCTTAGGAGATAACCAAGCTAACCAAGTACCTAATGAGATTAAGCCCACCGAAAAATATAATTTAAATCAGACAACTAAACCAACTGAAAAAGTTACCTTAAGGCAGAAAAGTAAGCCAACAGAAAAAATTAATTCATTAAGTAAATCTTCTGAAAAAGTGAGATCAATATCAACAAGTAAATCCTCTGACAATCTGGGATCAATACCAACAAGTAAGTCCTCTGACAATCTAGCATCAATACCAACATGTAAGTCCTCTGACAATGTGGGATCAATACCATCAAGTAAGTCCTCTGATAAATTGGGATCAACAACTAAACATGATAATAAAATTGTAGTGATATCAGCAAGTAAACCTACTGAAAAAGTTACTTCAATGCTGACAAGTAAACCTACTGAGAAAGTGAGCCCAATTCCAAATAGTAAGTCTGTTGAAAAAGTGGCATCAATGTCGATTAGTAAGCTATCTGAAAAAGTGACCAATGTTAATCATTTAAATAAACAGTCAACTTTATCTGAAAATGATAAAGAAATTCATGTTAAATCAAATATTTCTTCACAAATAAAAAATTTGACAGAAAAGAATAATTCAACTTTAGAGCACATAAAGGAGGCATTGTAAGTTGTTTTTGATATCTTATTTTTTTTTTAATATCACTTATAAATATTTAAACACATTTTTAAAAATAGTTAAATTTGTTAGCTTTTTTAAAATGTATTTAATAAAAAATTATTTATGCATTTGTTCTTAAAGTGGTATCCTTGCATTATTTTTATTTACTTATATTTTATTTATAATAAATGCCTTTGATGAATTACTAGTATATTAAATAAAAAATCTAAAACGCATTGGAAAAAGGTTATTAATTAAAAAAAAAATTGCTGGCTCAGCAAAAAAATTAGCGTCTCATGAACATGCATGCACAATGCTAGTATAATATACTAGCATTGTGCAAAATCAGGGTTCCCACTCCTCCTTAAAAACCTTAAATATTCTTAAAAAATAAAAACCTCCTTAAATAACTTTAAATAAAGTTAGAATTTGACTGCACTCCTTAATTTCTCTCTTTTTTTTTTTTTTTAATTTTTTTTTTAAAATCATCTAGGAAATTTTATTTAAGTGAATGTATTATACTTATTAATAAATAAGAAAATATATTGTTCTTTGATAGTTTGCAAACCTATATTTTTATTAAATATATATTTATATATATATATATATATATATATATATATATATATATATATATATATATATATATATATATATATAAAGTAATATATTAATTTATAATAATTTTTTCTGTTTATATTTAAAATTTATTGAAAAAATAAGATTTTGTTTTTAATATAATCATTTTCTCCTGAATTCTTCTTATTTTTTCTTTCAAAAAATTCTTGTGCGCGACCAAATCTCCTTAAATATATAAAATATCTCCTTAAATCTCCTTATTGCTATATTTTTTTTATAAAAAATTTTACTCACTAAAAAACATATTTCAAAGTTTGTTTTAGTGCAAAATTGAAAGGTTTTTTGATAATTTTATTTGAAGAAATTTGAATGAAAAAATACATTAGGGGTCGTTCGCAAATTACGTCACGTTTTTTTTTTGGGGGGGGGGTCATAGATTTTGTGACAAGCTATGACAAGTAGCATTATTTATAATATATATTTTGTGACATGAAGAGGTCTAAAAAGTTGGCTTTTTGTGTGACATAATTTGCGAATGACCCCTTAATCTTTTTATTATTTCATATTATCCAAAATCATTTGAATGCTAGAATTCTTATTTTGTAAACCTCCATTATAAAAAAACTATTATCAATACTTAAAGCAAAAAATTTAAAACAAAATTTTAATAAGAAATCTTTTATTTGTGAATGTCTGTTTAATTTATTAGTTGCTTATAAAACATAGTTATTGTACTGTATTATGGCTGAGTTGATTTAAAAAATAGATTTCTAACCATTTATTTGTGTCGGTAGTTTTTCTAGCCTGTTTTTGATAGTAATAAACATAATTAGAAGGATTAAAATCCCAAAAACAAACATCTCTACTAGGCTATTGTAACAAAATGTTAGGGAAAATAAGGATTTTTACAAAAGTGACTTCATTAACTTCTAATACCAACCTGAATTATTTATGCATATCATATTTGCAGATATAATATTTTCCTGTTATGTTTTCTTGAAGAAGAATGAAAGAAGTATGATTTCTTGTATTGAACCAGTTGAATGATTTTCTCCTCCTCAGAGACTCCTCAGAGCTTTTTTTTTATTACTAATTTTTTTACTTTTCCATTATTTTATTCTACAGGACACAATCCTGTGGAGTAAATTAATTAAAAAACTTACCAAGTAAGATGTTTCTATTATTGAATGTGGGGTCAATAATCAATAACCTTTAAAGTCAACGATTTACAGACTGAGAAAATGTTTTAAAATTTAATTTAAAGTTTAAAAACAAGATAATTATTAGAAATTTTTAATTTGTGTGGTAATGTTTGCTACGCCTAAAAACATTTAATATTGATTGCCATTAAAACTGTATGTTATTGAGGTGTGCTATACTTCCATTGAATGTTTTTTGCATTCTTCTTGTTCATTGTATTCTTTGATAAAAGTTAAAACAGATGTTTTAACAATGCTTTATTGTTAAAACATCTGCTTTTCAAATTGATGAATATAAGATATAATAAAATAATGACAAATAAATATATTCTAATATAGATATTTCAGTTTGAGGAATTTCGTTAACAATTTTTAAATGGTTTTTTAGAGATGAAGTAAAAAGAAAACGTGACGAGTACTTACTTTCTGACGAAGAGTTTGAAAAGGAGATCAATGATTTGTCATCTAATGAAGGCGAAGGTTGCATAAACGACGATCTCGATGACGATGACCTTATAATAGAATTGTCTGAAATGATTGACGGCAACTAAGTCAAAATTGGAATGTTGATATTATTTGTTAAAGTGAAACTTTAACTTCGATTTAATTGTTTTATTTTTAATCCTACTGTTTCTTTTAATCTTTTAAGGAAATTTTTAAAGATTCAAATTTTTTAAAACAGTTATTTGAAATAAAACGCCGCTTTCACCTTGTAAATATTGTAATATTTTATCAAAAGAAATAAATGATTTGTTAATCAAAACCTATTAATACGAAATTTGTTTTCAATAAGCTAGAAATGAATAATCGTTTTTTCAATAAGCTAAAAATAAATAATTTCAGTAAGCTACAAATGTACAATTCATTTCTAGTTTACTATAATGGTGCAACTTGTTATATTTCATCTATATCTGTAAAAAAAAACTAAAATTGATAAAAACAAAATCAGCTTTATTTGAAGCAGCTAGATTTTTAAAGAATAAAGATCGCATCAGTGAAGTATATCCTATTCGAACCTTAATTCTACGAGAAAAGTTAATATATGTGAAATTTTATATATTCCAAATATTATATGTAAGCATGAAACCTACAGGTACGCTAGATACCAGCAATCAAATAGCGCGTAGATGCTATGGCTTTATTGATCTAGCAGAATCAATTTTTGGTATTAGGTTGCTTTAAGCTGGAGTAGATTATCTACTCCAGCTTAAAAGATGTCTTATATTATTTACTTCAGTTTAAAAACTATCTACTAGACAGGGTTGTGGAATCGGAGTTGCGACATTTTCAGCGGAGTCGGAGTCGCTAAACAAAATCGCGACTCCGACTCCAATAGTAAAACTTCTCGGTATTGCACGTGCATGTTCAAAACATTCAATTAACCTTACGTTCATACTAAACCTAAAAGAAAGTTTCATAAATTTGTTAAAAAACTTTTTTTTTAACTTATTGCGTAATATTTTTTAAAGAATTCAAAGAGTTCTTTCAAAAATTTTGTTTTGGAGTTGTAGTCAAAAAATTTCAACTACTGGAGTCGGAGTCGTTACTTTTTTTTTACGACTCCGCGCCCCTGCTACTAGATAGGTTTTTTTATAAAAAAAAGAATCAACTCAAAAATAAAAAAGTTTTAAGTCAATTAATAGCTATCTTTTTAGAAAAATAAGTTTGAAAAACCAACATAAATCAACCACTTTAAAGACGCAACTTTTTGTATAATTACAAAGAATGCGTCATTTAAAATAAGTAGATGTAAACGAAACTATCACTATGTTTCCAAACAAGTCAGGGTTAGGGTTACAAAACAAGTTTTAAATTTTAACGAAAAGTCTTATCCTAATTTAAACTATTTTAACGAAATTAATAAACCAGAATTTGAATGCAAATATTTTTATCCAAATGAAGTTTTCTAAAATTTGATAACATTAATAGTTATTTGAACGTTGTCCATATTAATATAAGGAGTTTAAAAGAGAATTTTGAAAATTTTTTAAATGTCATTTGCGAAACTGATAATTCTTTTAATTTAATTTGCGTAACTGAAACGTGGTCTTCTAACGAGGATTTTGAGAATAATTCAAACCTCCAACTCCCAGGTTTTAATGCAATTACCTTAGAGCGAAATATAAATAAGCGTGGAGGAGGAGTACTTTTTTATGTTAGAAATAGTCTTTTGTATAATGTTAGACGCGATATGAGTGTTTCTGATGAAAAAAATGAGATTTTAACTATTGAAATTATAACAAAAAATCAAAAAACCTGCTAATACGCTGTTGTTATAGGCCTCCAACTGGAAGAACTGAAGACCTCAGCAATTTTTTACAAAAAAAATATTCTAGAAAAAACTAATCTCGAAAATAAAAAAAATTACTTGATTGGCAATTTTAATTTAGATTGTTTTGATTATTACGAAAATCAAAATACTAGAAAATTTTACAACAATTTAATTGAAACAGGAACAATACCAATAATAAATCGACCAACAAGAATTACAAATTATTCATCCACTTTAATTGATAATATCTTAACCACTGATTTTTTTAATATATCGCTTAAAAAAGGAATAATTAAAACAGATGTATCTGATCATTTTCCTATATTTTTTTCAGTAAATGCAAAAAAGTGTCACCATAAAAAAGAGGTTGTTCAACAATATTAATTTAAACTCCTTCAAAGAACATTTGTTGCTAATAAATTGGGAACATTTAAACTTTAATAATAATATAAACACAATTTACAACACTTTTTTTAAAACGTTTTATAAAATCTATGATACAAATTTTCCTATGTGTGAAACAGTTGTAAAAACAAATATCATGTCCCTGGATTACAAAAAGTCTTAAAAAATCCTCGAAAATAAAACAAAAGCTATATATTAAATATTTAAAATCAAAATCAGTAAAACATAAAAATAACTACATCACCTATAAAACCTTATTTGAAAAACTTCGCAAAAAAAAAAATACTACTCCTACTTGATCAATAAACATAAAAACAATTCGAAACAAATCTGGAAAATAATGAAAGAAATTACATGAAAACTTGAAACAAATACAAATTCTCTGCCACATGAAATAAAAATTGACAACAAAATAATTAACTACTCAAACTATATTGCAGCTGAATTTAACAAATTTTTTACAACAATTGGAACTAAACTAGCAAACAGTATTCCGTATACCGACGATAAATCAGCTGAATTCCAAACATCAACTTCATCAAGTTTTCACTTTACTGAGCTAACTTATGATGAATTTGAAATTGCCTTTAGTTCATTAAAAAGAAATGAAACAACTGGGTATGATGATATTAATCTGAATATTATAATAGACTTTTGTGATGTTATAAAACACATTATTTTCAAAATCTTTAGAGCACCCATCAGTCAAGGAATGTTTCCAGACTGTCTAAAAATAGCAAAAGTATTTCCTGTCTTCAAGACAGGAGATCATACAAGCATAAATAATTATCGCCCTATTTCAGTTCTTTCAGTCTTTTCAAAAATACTAAAAAAAATAATGTTCAATCGAATTTACGACCATCTAATTAATAATAAATCTTTATACGAAAACCAATTTGGTTTAAAAAAAAACAATTCAACAGAACACGCTATTCTCTAACTTACGCGCGACATCTCAGAATCTTTAAAAAAATCTCATTTCACATTAGGAGTATTTATTGATTTATCTAAAGCTTTTGATACCGTCAACCATCAAATTCTAATAAAAAAATTATTATCATTTGGAATAAAAGATAACACCCTCAATTGGTTAAAAAGCTATCTTACAAATCGTAACCAATATGTTTATAATAAAGAATCCTCGTCTCAAGTGTTAATGAATATAACGTGTGGTGTTCTACAAGGCTCCATACTTGGACCTCTTCTCTTTATAATATATCTAAATGACCTTCATAAAACTTCAAGCCTAACAAAAATAATCTTTGCAGACGACACAAATTCATTTCTGTCATGAAAATATTAATATTCTTTTCAACAACATGACAAATAAATTAAAAAAA
>NC_061169.1:38572781-38577781 GCF_022113875.1 Hydra vulgaris
GTCCTAAAATAGACCCCTGGGGAACCCCACAAGTTATAGCAGACAGCAATGTTTGCTTTTGTTCATACACTATAAATTGTGTTCTATCGGTCAAATAACTTTTGAACCAAAGTAAATTGTTGTTTCTTACTCCATAGTGTTCAAGTTTTTTTATTAGTATGTTATGATTAACGGTATCGAAAGCTTTTGACAGATTAATGAAAACTCCTAAGGTAAAGTAGTTACTACTGAATGCATTTGATATTTGATTTACTAGTTTAACCACTGCATGTTCGGTTGAATTTTTTTTTTTGAAACCACCCGTCGTTTTGAATACACATGTCGTTTTCTGATAAGTGATTAAAAAGCCTATTGTACATTATTCTCTCAAGTAATTTTGAAAAACAAGGTAAAATAGATATAGGCCTATAATTAGAAATATTTGAGTCATCTCCGGACTCAAATATTGGCGCGATTCGTGCAATTTTTAGCTTTTCAGGGACAATACCTGTTTTAAATGATAGATTAAATATGTGAAATAACGAGGGTTCTATTATATTATACACTGATTTTACAACATTGACGTTAATTTTATCAAATCCAGCACTTTTGTTAGTTTTAAGGTAAAAAAAGCGGTTTGCAATTCAATTAGTTTTAACTTAGGTTCATCCATAACTTTATCGTAATTTTTTAAAAAAGATTCAAATGGTGTTGAATTCATAGGAATTTTTAATGCCAGAGTTCCATTAACCAGGTTCGAGTCCAGGTAACAACGCTATCTATATCGGATTGCAGACGAGCTTTGTCTTCAGTGGTTTTGACGACACTCAGGATTTTAATATCGTCTGCATACATTTTACATAAGTTTTCGCTACTGATGTGTTCGGGTAAGTCATTAATAAATATTATGAACAGCGTAGGACCTAGCACTGAACCTTGCGGAACGCCACTGGTAATTAGATTTTATTTCTTTTAAATTAAATATTATTTATGTTTCTGCTTGAAGTCCATAATATATAGTAAATTAAATAATTTGACGGCAAATGAAAAATAAAAAATATTACATCATTAACAACCAATAGAACTATGGTTCGCAAAAAAGTTCTCATTTTACTAACTACCCTTTATACCACATTTGTGAGATCTAACCTTGAGTATGGAAAGCTTGCATGGGCGCAATTACGCGGGGTTAGAATTTTTGTATTCTATCTCCATATTTTTCCGAACCGAGAAAATCAAGTTCAATCTTTTAAATGAACCTGCAGGCCAAATAACATAAAAAAACGCAAATAAAACCGATTTGTATTATTTTCCTATACAGGCTACCGCAGTTTCAAAGAAATTGTTCTAAAATATTTAAAGCGCAGTTGTCTGAATTACTACAACCTGATTTGGAGAACAATGTAATACACTTTTTTTTAAAAAAAATACAGTATTATTTTGTTCTATCTCCATTTTCTATTAAAAAACATAATAAAAGCTAGAATTTTATATATATATTGTGATAGTGCCGGATCAAGGGGGACTAGGGGGCTATAGCCCTGGGCCCCACTAATTTAGGCGCCCCAAAAATTGTAGAGGCCTTTTTTTTTTTTAGTTATTTTTAGGCTCTGGCCCATAAAAAGGCCTCCAAAATCAAAAATAGCCCCGGGCCCCAAGAAGTCTTAATCCACCACTGTATTATGGCAAGATGATTGTATTTTTTGGCAATTAAAGTATTGTAAGATATATATCTGTTTTATTAGAAAAAAAATCTTATTTTACACATGTGAACAAGTTACGTAAACATGCTATTTAGCCTAAAATTCAATTTAACAAAGAAAATAAGTAATATATTATCTAAAGTATGTACCAAAATGTTCACAACGAAATAAAACTTTAGTTATAAATTCTAAAAGCATACCAAAAAAGCATACAAAAAAAAAATAAAAACAAACATGAAAATATATTGTACAATAAAAAGATATCTTAATAATAATTAGTTAACCAGCACCTCTGGTTAATCCAATAAAAACATAACATTTCAGTAAGAAGCCAATTTAACAACATAACATATAAAACGTAAATATTTTGAAATAAATAATTTATTGTTTGTTGTAACAATTTAATGTATTAAATTAAATTGTTTTAAAATACTCTTGTAAAGTGCAATAGTTATAGCAGGCATATACTTAAACATACTTTGAAGGACATTGCCTTTATCATTTGAAATTAGAGCTTCCAGATTTAAAGCAGGAAACATTAATACCACCGTCATTACTAAGATCGTAAATTGTTACTTCATGTTTTTGAACAAACATTAGAACATGACTTTCTGTAGTATACATGATCTGAATGCTAAATGTTTTATCTGGATATAGGGAACAAGCCTAAAACTAAAATAGCCTGCAATAGCTAAAAAATGTTTAAAATCTAATTTCTTTATTTGGTAGACAGAAAAAATGTTAATTTTTTGAAAAGCAGGAATTGCTCTGATTAAACCAAGGGGACTAAATATTTTAACAGGAGTGAGTGCTCTATCAACTTGACAGTGGATTTATCAACTTCTTGTATACTAGAATTCCGTTGTTTTAAACTTTTGTTAAATTACCCTGATTTTTGGGTAACATATCACAAACCAAAAATCAACAAACATGTGTTCATTTTTCATCACTGATATTTTTTGTGCATTTAAATTCACAAGAATTTAACAGTCTTTCTTTTTGGTTACAGACTTGCGTGAACCGTTTTTTCCCTTTCTATTTTTAAACGGCTGATCAGATTGTCTGAGCTGCTTTCTCACATTTTGTGTCTAAGTTTTAGGAGCTGATTTTCTTTTCCTAGTTTTTTCCTCAACGTAGGGGAAGACAAATAGATGGTGCTATTTTAGGATTATCATCATGATAACCAAGAACAGTCAGATCAGTCTCTGAAAAAAAAGAATATATATATATATATATATATATATATATATATATATATATATATATATATATATATATATATATATATATATATATATATATATATATATATATATATATGCGTGCGTACGTGCGTGTGTGTGGTGTGTGTGTCAACAAAAGCATATTTTATCTTGAAAGTTTGTTGTTGTTGTTTTTCTGTAATAAAAACATCCACTACCATTTTGATTGGACAAAACGGAGATAGCGCATTATAATTTATAAACAGGGTTAAGGAGATAATAACAAAATACAATGTTAGGTATAGTAAGTTAATTTTTTTTTTACTTATTTTTTTGTAGAAAATAAATATTTTATCCATAACAAGAAAAAAAAATTGATCTAACTCATTTTTTTTGATTTGTGGAGATAGAACAAGGAGATAGATAATACTAGCCTCGAGATTAAACCAAGTCAATGAAAAAGTTATCGAACGAGTATAAAGATAAGCCACCACGTTATGTCATTAATTGAAAAAAATATGGGAATCGACTAGCTCTACTCAAGATCCAATCAGTCAAAGCACGTAGCGCACGAGTAGGTGCAATTCAGTATTTTAAGGAAAGTACTGGACAGCACATCCTAGATCCACCCACCAAACAAGTCCTAATCTGGCGATTGTCCTGGGCCAGCCGGTGCAGTTAGAAAAAATAAGGAATGACTAATCAAACAACTCATAAATAACTGCGGTCAAAGTTTAAAACTCCAAAACTCGTATAAAAACAGTTAAAATGCCTATGTGAAAAGAATATGAAACTTTATATACAATTCAACTGTCATAATTGTGTTTATGCCACAGCTCAATCTTATTATTATTATTAATATTATACATACATATATATATATATATATATATATATATATATATATATATTATATATATATTATATATATATATATATATGAAATATGTTATAACCAATAAGTAAAAAAAGTTAGTCAACAAAATAAACAATAAACGAAATATTTTCTTCTTTTAATTTTACAAAAAATACACTAATTATAAATTTTAATATTTTAGCACTTTTAGAGTGCTAAAATATTAATATATATATATATATATATATATATATATATATATATATATATATATATTATATATATATATATATATATATATAATATTATTAATATTATATATATATATATATATATATATATATATATATATATATATATATATATATATATATATAATATATATATATATATATATATATATATATATATATATATATATATATATATATATATATATATATATATATATATAGGGGAGAGCGGGGTTGGTTGTCACACTTTTTACATTTTAGGCTGCTCAGCTTTTAACTTTCATCAAATTAATGCCAAACTTTGCACAAAGCTAGTTTAACTATTTCCAGTAACTATTATAATATTTTTATGACAATAAGTGAAATATTTATTGCTGTAAAATCATTTTTCAAAGACCACTTCTGTGTGACAACTAGCCCCGCTCAGGGGGTAGGTTGTCACATGGTGCGGGGTTGATTGTCACATTTGGATTTTGACAAGTTTATATAAGAATTTAATGTAAAACGAGTACAAATTAATTTCGTTTGTTTTACTAAGAAAAATAAAAATAAAATACTTTAAACTGAAATATATATATTTTAAATATAACACAATTAACAAATTTAGTTTATCACTATAAATGTTTTAAAAACAAAACAATAGATGCACAGATACTCTTCATCTTCAGATGAATTTAAGACTATAGAAGGTTTTTTCGTAGCAAGATTTGATTTTATTAATTCTTTTTTACTTCCATTAGTAAATTTTTTTTTATTAGTTTTCTTCTTTTTATAATTAGCAAGCCATGCTTTGACAGACGTGTTAGTAAGAATCATAGTTGACCGCTTTTTCCTACCTCTTTTTGATGCTAACCTCAGGCCTGCTTTAAGCAGAGGCCTAATACTCTCAGGTGGTATGATTAAATTGTTAAAACCTAATGTTGTGATTGGGTTCTGATTAGAGGTTTTATTTGATACAACTGGATCTTCTATTGTTATGTCTACCTGATTATCTGGTATCTGAATAGATTCTTTAAATCTTTTATTT
>NC_061169.1:38582781-38598195 GCF_022113875.1 Hydra vulgaris
TATATATATATATATATGTGTGTGTGTGTGCATGTGTATGTGTGTATATGTATATATATATGTATATATACATGTATATATATATATATGTATGTATGTGTATATATGTATATGTGTATATGTGTATGTATGTGTGTATGTATATATGTATGTGTGTGTGTATGTGTGTGTATGTATATGTGTATATGTATATATGTATATGTGTGTATGTATATGTATATATGTGTATATGTATGTGTATATATATACATGTATGTATATGTGTGTGTATGTATATATGTATATGTGTGTATGTGTATGTGTGTATGTATATATGTATATGTGTATATGTATATGTGTGTATGTGTATATGTGTATGTGTATATGTATGTGTGTATGTGTATATATATACATATATCCTTCTTATATATATTCTTCTTGTTTCTTTTTGTTGTCTGTTTTAATTTTGTTTAAAAAAAATAAATATGAGTAGATGAACTTAAATCTGTAAAATCTTCGGAATCTTTTTTAATTTAAAATATCTTTTTTATATTTAAATATATATTATGAAGTTTATTGGATATGTATATGCATATGTACGTATTTGTAAACTATTTTTTTAAACTTTAAATTTTTTATTATTTTCAAACATTTTAATTTTGTCAAACTTAAAAATTATTTTTTCAACTTTTTGATTTTTTCAAACTTTTTAATTTGTTTTTTTTAAACTTTTTTTAATTTCGCTCTTTTATATATTATTGAAAATTGTAAAATTTTTTTTATTTTTTTTATTTTCACGAAGAGACTTGATGATAAGACATTTTGTCTTCTACTTGCCCTAGTCAGCTTGCATTTGTATAAATTTATTTGAATGTAAGGTTAACATTGTAAAATGTGTCAAATGACGAAAAATAAAAATTAAAAAAAAAAAAAAGAGTAAAAGTGGACCAAGTCCAATCTTTTTTAAATGACTCTTATGTATGTAAATCTGCTAAAAATTTGCTATATTTTTAGAGCAAAAATGGACCAAGTCCATAACACATTTATTTCTTATTCAACAGAGGGCAGCACATTTTTACTCTAACAATAAATCATTAGATATAGAGAGTAATAGTGGACCAAGTCCATTGATAGTGCATTAATGTAAGAAATCAAGATTCAAGACCACATAAACTACAAATTTTCTTTTAATTATTATTATTATATTAGAACAAGAATAACATTTGTACAGGTAAGATGCTTTAAATGAATATCTGATTATGGTTTTATATTAATATAGTGAAGTATACAGCACTTTCACACTTTATAAAGTGACAAAACTGAAATAGTTTGGTGAGCGATAATATAAGATTTATTCAATTGCTCTCAGCAGGAATATAAATATTGATTTGTTAGACAGTAGATATAATGGTCTGTCACTACCAAAGTTACAGCCTCTTTAGAAAGGTCAATTTTGTGGCTTTAATAACATCTAGCTAGGGGAGCACTTGCATGCATGTTGTGTACATGTGCATTATTCTTTCTAATAATATTCTGAATGTATGTAATATTTAAAAAATATTTATTGTAGAATAGTGTAAACATGCATTCACGAGCCGCACACATGGTGTCACTGGCATTGATAAAGTGCAAGAAGGTTCAGAGATCTCTAGCTACAGATACAACAATTGCTGATCCTAACTTAGCAGCAGATATACAGACAGAACGTTCTACATTAGCAGCTGAATCTCCAATTGTAGCCGATAATTCACCGGTTGTAGCAGTTGAATCTCCGATTGTAACAACTGAATCTTCGATTGTAAGAACTGAATCTCCGATTGTAACAACTGAATCTCCGATTGTAACAACTGAATCTCCGATTGTAACCGATCAACGCCCTCGAAAATGAAAACGTTGTGTAACGAACTGGAAGAAAAATGTGATTAAGTGCTTACGAAATACAGGTAGCGAATATGTAAAGCATGGCGGAACGTTACAAAAAGCTAAGAAATTAAACGAACTTTATTTAATAAATCACAATTGCAAAAACAAATGTGCTGAAAATTTGACTTTAGAGCAGACTAAAACTCTGTTTGAAAATTTCTGGAAATTGGGAGATTTTGATGCACAAAATCTGTTTCTTGCTGGCAGCGTGAAACAATCAACAGTAGAACGTAGACGACCAAGAGTAAGAAAAAACAAAATTACGAAAAATGAAAAAAAACATGCAAAGGATTTTGCACGAGTATACTCTGTGTTTGCAGATAATAAGCCCGTTACTGTTTGCAAACCATACTTCTTGGCGATATTTGACATTAGCAGCGGTCGACTAAATCGTGCGTTAGTCAACCAACGGGAGAATGGTGGTGTGTCAGGCAAAGATGGACGAGGAAAATATGATCACAAGACACAACGCATTCATGAGGAACACATCACTCGCATTAAAGATCATATTCGCATGTTTCCCACATACGAAAGTCACTATACTAGAAGTCACAGTGCATCTCGCCGCTTTCTACCTGCTCATTTGACGGTATCCACTATGTACGACATGTATAGAGAAAAATGCATACAGGGTTTAGTCGAACCCCAAAAAGAGTGGAAATTTCGGGACATTTTTAATCATGAATTTAACTTGACGATCCATCAGCCACTAAAAGATACGTGCAAGAAATGTGACATTTTTAAAACAGACATTGAAATAGAAAAAACTGAACACAAAAAATCTCAACTAAAAGCAGCGCATGAGATTGCGCAAAGCAGAGAAGGCGCGTCAATCCTTAAAACTAGAAAAAGAAAATGAAGACAATAAACATGCAAATCGGAAAATGGATGAGAGTGATCAAAAGGTCAACTGGCTGGATATCCAATGGCTGCAACTTAGAAAGAACGGTCTATACAAACTATTCTTTAAATACTCTTTAGATGATGACGCATCATTCAGTTTCATTTCGCTAGCGAAACGCGGACGTCAAACGAATCTTAGTGAAGTGAGTTTGGCTCCACTGTACTGTGGAGCAACAAAACTGAGCAAAGAAAAATACTCAGATTTAATGAAACTGTTAAAGTAAAAAAAAATATTCCTCCCATCTATCATGACTTCTATCAAAAGTTGGAACACAGTGGTCACAACAAGGATGTACTAGAAGATGAACTGCTCGATGACAGCGGCGATGATGATCAGTAAATTCGTGTGGTTTTTATTGTACTGTTTGTAATAACGAGGACTATTTTTGCCGATAATTAGTAAATAGTAATTGTGTTTTTTTACAACATAGTATGAATTTGTACTACTTGTCTTAATTTGAATTGCTATTGTAAACGAAAAATATGAAATTTATTCATGATTTTACACTAAAATGATTTAGCGATTTGTTGATTATGTTTAGAGAAAAAATGGACCAAGTCCATAACTATTGTTATATTATTATTAATTATTCAAAAATTTATTTGTGCATTTCACATAACTTGTTGTCTAAGAAAAAAGGTTTAAAATGATACTAGACATCAATTATATTACATATGGCTGATTTATAATATATGCAAACACTAAGAACGCTTATTTCTAACAATATAGAAATATGGACTTGGTCCACTTTTACTCTTATGGGCTCAGTTTCATGCCTAAAGGCCTTCGGCCATGTAATACAAAATCAAGAAATAAAAAACCCGTTAAAATATAAAGTTACAATAAAGTGTGCTCCGTTGTCATAACAACAAACAACAGAAAGAAAAAAGAAAAAAAAAAAAACTATAAGCGGTTGACTAATCACCTGAATCGAACTTTGAAAGAAGAAATTTGCTTTTATGTCTACATTTAGAAATTAATTCATTCATCATATTTAATAAGTTATCATTGGTGTAAGATATTATGAGATACTTTTCAAATAAACAAAGATTGCAACGTTTTACTGTGGGATTGTAAAACCTACAACGTTTTACAATTTTCCATTCAATTGTCGAGCTTACTCCACTTTCTTTTAGCCTCCATACTTCCATAGATAATTCAGTATCGTTTTTAAATTTTTTGATATTAAAAAATTTTGTATGGTTAGCGTATCTAAGTTTGAATGCGGTTTCACTCACTCCAAAATACACTTATTCATTTTTTTTTGTATGTATTTAGGTGCTCCCAGAAGTCCTTACGGTCTTATCATAGAGCATTGCGGGAGAGCATTTAACAGGAAGTTCACGCCTCCTTCCGTACTAATGTCACTTGTTGGGTTAGAGCTGGCGTTAAACCTCGGACCTCTGGGTTCTGAGGCAGACCTCTAACCACTGCGCCACGGCTGCTCATTTCCGTCCAGAGTGCCTGGGTGACTTGATACACTATGAGTGATACACTACAAAGTGGCTTGATACACTTCAAAGTAGCTTGATACACTATATTATTTACTAGGCAATTTTTATTTAGTGGCCAATTGCTTTTAATAATACAATTACAATGTTTATTGGAATCAGATGTGTTGCTTTTCATTATATGATGGTTATGAGAGTTAACTATTGATTTGATGTTTGGCATACAACTGTAACTCACCTTTAAAGTTTTCCTATTAAAAATCTTGTTCTATGGCCAGCTGGGAAGTGTTTGTCTATTAAACTTAAAAAGAGTTTGCCAATTTTTGTAGAAACATTTTTACTATATATAGTATATATAACCCTCCATATATGGAGGGTTAAACCAGATTATATTGCGCTTACGATTTTTTGATAGAGGTTGGATAGGCTTTGGAGTATAGTTAAGTTTGAATTTGTAACCAGACTTTTTTTAACTCATAATATGTTTTTATATTGCATCGATGCGGTTGCCATTTTTAAAAACTGCTAACCCATCGTCTCGGTATAAGCCAAAATCTGTTTTGTTATAATGCTGGGATTGCTGAAAAAGAAGAAAAATTTCGACAAGCTCACATAGCTCTGCTCCGTCAAAAGCATCCATTGCAACATCAAACAAATCACTGTTTTTTTTAATCCAAGGTTGTTCTTTATTAAACAACAATGATTTTCGGGCTTGTTTAATTGTTAGTTTATCTTCGTTTTTGATGGTTACATATTTCTCAGCAAATTTAATTTGCGTTATTCAAAAGATTTTCATTGATAGAAGGATAAAAATCAATAATGTCAAAAATTAAAAATTTATAAAAATGTTTGTTTTTAATACCTTTGAACCAATCTAAAACGTTATGCGTGCTTTCCCATTGATTGAGACTGAGAATATTTTTCAGCTCAGCAATGACGTTAGATAAAATAAATTTACTGATTCTTCCGATTTCATTTTTTGCTAGATTTAATAGACGGACAGTAGGTTTGTTTAAAATATTGTCTTTTATGATTTTTTAAAGTGATAAAGCAGTTGGACGGTGTGTTAATTTCTACTAAAAACCTCATGATTTTTTAACATAACTTTCTCTTCCATATTCAAAATGCTATTTATCTGTAACACTGATTTTTCATAGAATATAGTAATTAAGTTGGTGAGCAGTTTATTGTATTGGTCTTTAGATAACTGATATAAATTCGATGTTTTATCGGGTTGTGTAAATGTCCGACTTACATATTCTTTTGACATCTTTATTTAGTTTGCACTGAAAATATATATATATATATATATATATATATATATATATATATATATATATATATATATATATATATATATATATATATATATATATATATATATATATATATAAATATATATATATATGTATATATATATATATATATATATATATATATATATATATATATATATATAAATATATGTATATATATATATGTATATATATATATATATATATATATATATATATATATATATATATATATATATATATATATATATTTTTATATGTATATAGTATATATTTAATATATACAATATAAATAATTATTGGTATAGATTTTAACTTGGATGCATAGAATCATACACAGATACATAAATTTCTATATTAGAAATATTCTAAATTTTCTTATATCATATTTCATTATGTACTTCTAACAAAATAAACAACACAATTACTCAGAAATACTGTTATTAGATTAGACAAAGATTAGTAAGTCTTAGCATTACTAAGTATAATTATATCTAAGTAAATAGTATCACTATTTACTTAGATATTAAATAGTGATACTATTAGCATAAAAGATAACTAATAAATTAATTGGAAAATGAAAGTAAAAAATTTGGTAATCTTACATTTATCTCTTCACTCATTTTACCTAAAAAAAGTAATATATAACAAAAATAAAAATTTTACAAAAAAGTTTTATTTTGTTAAAGGTAAAACTTTACTAAAGAATTCGATTTTTAAAAATTCGATCTTAATCCGAAATTAATCCAAAATTTTTTTCGAAAATTCGAAAAAAATTTCAGATTAAGGAAAATAGGTATTAAAAGTAGGCCCAAAATAGACTGCCTGGGCCCCATTTTTTTCAACGAAATTTGGCAGACAAATAAAAAATGTGTAAACTTCAATGGCTGCAAAATAATCTTAATTGCTGTCCGTATCTTCAATATTTGCTGGATGCGCAAGTTAACAAAGTTTTGTATGTCAAGAAATCAACTTATAAAGTACGTAATATTATTCAAAGAACACAAATTAATAAAGTATAATCATTCTAGTTTCTAAAAAATATCTATGTTAATATGAAGTTCTAAAAAATAAGGCGACAAAACACAGCACTACCAACTTCTCCAAGTGCGAACTTCGAAAAGCGTAGCACAGAATTTTAGCACATTTATCGATTCCGTAAAACGCGGATATCAGCTTTACTTATAGTAAAGAGCATTTGCAACAAACTTGAGCTCAAAATTTAAGCAAGGAAGATTAGATTTACAAATAAAACAAAAATAATAAAACGTTACTAAACTGTTTAAAAGTTACAGTTTAATTAAAACTTTTGAAAAATGGTCAAAGTTACCCCGCTGGCCAAAGTTACCCTGGTTTATGGTATTTAAAATTTGGAAGTATTGTTGTGTGTCTGAATAAAAAACATTTGCACCATCTGTAATTTTATAGGCAGGATTTTTTTGTTTTCCAAACAATGTTTACAGCATTTTTACTTAAGTACTCTGACTGTTTACTTAAGTACTCTGACTGTTGTTGCATTGAAGAGGAACGAAAATAAGAAATTTTTTTTTTTGAATTATTTATGTAGTTTATATCAAAAAGTACTATTCCATCCTCAACTTCTTACCACCATAGAATAGTACCTTCTACTAAATAATCAGCTGGTTTTTCTAAATGTTTTTGATAATCATTGCTATGACTTTTAATCAAAGAAAATGATATTTTTGTATCATTAAAAAGACTTTGTAAGGGTTGGTAGAATTTGTGAAGTATTGAGATACATCGCAACTTTTTTCTTTCCTTTAAATTTCTTTTTACTTTGTTGCGGATTATTGCATTAAAAATCACATTATTCGAATGATGATTAGAAAATGTATTTGTTGACAGTTTCAAGTTTTGAAAGATTGCTTCTTCTTTTTCAACATTATGTACAAATTGAAAACAGTCTATACAAAAGAGAAGCATGGGAAGTGATTGAGTGATAATATGCTCCAAAGAATTTTCGCTTACTATTTTTTGAATTTGTTTCTAAAGGTTCTTTTATTATCATTGAATGTATAAATGTGATATTTGATAATCGAAAAATACTGTGTGTTGATCTGAAACCTTCAGTTATATAGAGAATGTTTTGTATTTCTCAGAACGTGAGTAAAAAGTTGAAAATAAAGTGATCAACCTTAAAATGATCTAAAAACCAGTTTGTACTCTTGAGTCTCAAACACACGGGAAAGGGGGGAGGGGGAGACGTTTAATAATTTTTGGAAAAATTTCCCACCTATCTCAAGCTTATTTAGCCCCCCCCTCTCCCCTTTTATTAACTTTTACTTGCTATCTAAAAAAAAAAAGTTAAAACCGGCCTTAAAAATTAGAAAATATTTATTACAGTTACTAATAAAACAAAATTTTTTAGTGTAAACAGGCTTTAAAAATTACCAACCAAGTGAATACCAGATTTATCGAAAATGAGCTTTTAATTAAAAAAATGTGACCTCGCGGTAGAAAAGGAACCAGATAGGGGGAATGAGTTATTCATACCACAGAAACAAGCTAATTAAACTAAAAATTGAATATTTAAATAAAACAGGTTTTGTTTCATTTTTTTGTTGTTGTTTATTTTCATTAAGAAAGGTGTTGTCTAATAAAATCAATTCAACTGCCGTTTAAAAACGGCAATTGTCGGGAAAATCAATTTAAACTTTAATAAAAATGTTATTTGCAATATTTTTGAAAAATGTTGAAAGTTATACAGATTTGAATTGATTACACTAGACAACGTCATTCTTAATGAAAATAAACAACAACAAAAAAATGAAATAAAACCTGTTTTATTTAAATATCCAACTTTTTAAGGTCAAAATAATACGACAAAATCAGAAAAAAAAATTAGGTTTTACTAAACAAGCCGGACACCTCTCTTACCCCTCTCTATTTGATTTCCATGCTAATGCCATAATTAAACTATTTATACTATTTAAAACAATGTCATTATCAGGGGCTGATCCTGGAATTTCATAAGGGGGCTACTTTGCCGAAAACTCTACTTTCATGAATTTTTCTTTATATGTAGCAAAATGATAATATAGCAAAATGCTACATTATTGGACCACAAGGGACCACAAGAGGCCGAAATTAAAGTACACATCAAAATATTTTTTGGGATGTATTACACAGCATAATGAATTCTTTGTATGACGTCATAATTTATACTAATAGATAATAGTAAAACTTACAGAAGTTCTGTTTTTTAATAAAATTTTAATGAATTTAAACAAAAAATGAAAAATGAAAAAAATGCTACCGATAAAAATGGTGAGCACTTGAGCTTATTCAAACAAACAATACATTTTAATGCCACCTAGTGATTAAAAATGAATGATACGAAAGGTAGCGTTCGTAAAGTACTTTTTAAACTAATCAAAACCAAAATGCAAAAGAAAGAGCTAGAGTTCTTAAAAATTCCTCACTCTAGTCCCTTTTAAGGAACTTATTCAAACGCTCAACTAAAGTTAAACGAACTTTAATATGATCCAATTCAGTTAATAGTCTGATAATCCATCTATCAAATTCAAATAAAAACAGAAAACCTAAAAACCACAGGTCACTGTGTTTAAACGTGAGTTTCTCAGAAACTAGATGCCGCCATGTGGTCCCTTTTCTACCACGAGGTCACAAATAGAATAAAACTTACTAAATCCAGTTGAAATTGTTATAAAACAGCTGTTAGAAAATGCGCATACTTATATCGTAACATGAAAAAATTCCCACACACCCTCCTTTTATTACCCCCCCCCCCTCTGTTTATTAAATCTGGACCGAAATTCCCACCCCCTCTTTTTATTACCCCTCCCCCTTGTATTAAGGATTCGAGAGTAACTCTCAGCAAACTTTTTCAATAATTTGCAGAGTTTTTTGCTTTAATTTCATTAAATGAGCTTTTTATCATATTTTCTACATTTTTTTAAATAAATATGGCAATTCTTCAAATATATTTTTAATATGGTTTGAAATATCACGCATTAGTTCATTATTAAGAATTTCATAGTGGAAAAGACTTGATGTTTAAAAGACGTTTTGGACGTCTTTTGAACGTTCAAAAAACGTCTTTTTGGTCCGGTGCCAACTGGGTTATATGGCAATGATATATCAATGAAATAATGAGGTATGGAAGGTTCTTATGAATTATGAGTTAAATGATGAATGGTTAATAAAATATGGAAAGTTTAATCTTTAAAAACAAGTAAAATAAAAGTAATAAGTTGTTTTTTTGTTTTTCTGTATTATATATTATTAATATTTTGGTAATCAAGGTTTCTAATATCGGGCATTTGTCTTTGTAGATTTAGCCTTTTAAGGTTACAACTCATAGATTCTGAACGTTTTTTCAGTACTTGCCTTCTATTAGCAGGTGTAATACCTTAAATGTATTTTTTAATTTTTTTAAGATATTATACCTGCAAAGCCTATCTATATTGCTTAATGATACAGGGACACCAAATGTTCTAAAAACGTTTATTTACTATTTGTATTATATTCACATATATATACACACAAACACACACACACACACACACACACACACACACACACACACACACACACACACACATATATATATATATATATATATTTATATATATATATATATATATATAAATTACTAAAAAATCACTTAACAAATTTTTTCATTTTACACTGTGTTTCATCAACAAAGACTCATCAGAAATGAATGATCAAGTTAATAAACCTTCAATTTAAACCAAAAAAAATTAAATTACAAAAAGTCGCAAATGTAAAATACTGTAAATTTACTACTGTAAATTTTAATTTGTGGAATTTGCTCTGTTCTTTTAAGAACATCCCAGCAAAAAATAGACGTCTTTCAGACCGTCTAAAATTGGTCTAATTTGTATCTATTGCCGAAATGTATATTTTAGACGTATATTAGAGATCAAAAAGACGTCTGATTCTAGAGATACTATTTTTGCTCTGTTTTAGATGCATATTCGATGCATAAAATAGATCGTGTGTAGATACTTTTTTTTTCATCTAAACTTAGATGTCTATAAGATGTCTTTTATAGACTTGTTATAAAAACAAGAAAAAAATTTAATTAATTTTACGGAGCGATAATTATAAATGACCGCCTTTTAAAAACCCTGCGGAAACTGGTTGATGCAAGTTTCCATACCGCAAAGTCAGGTGGCATCTTTAGGTCCGCAAATTTTGTAACTTATTCCACATAATTATTTTAAGCATGAATAATTATTTGTTTACATTTACGGTATTTGTTTTTGTTTAATTACGGTACAGAAACATTCATTACCTAACGAAATAACGTGTGAAAAACGTAATTTTAATGCTTCTTTATAACTTTGGCTTTAACTTTTTAATTTATGAACTTAATTTAAGTTCATTTAAATTAAATGTAAATATTTATTTGGATTTATGACGAAAAATATCTAGTTTGCCGTGTTTGTACATTTTACATCGTATTTAATATTAATGTATACATTAATATTAAATACGATGTAAAATGCAATATGCATATTGAATATAATTTGTTTATATTAAAGTTTCTTATGATTTAAAATAAGTTCTTTCCCTTGTCTATTTATTAGAAATTAGGCTGAGACAAAAAACTATTAAGATTTTTTTTTTAACTTTTTTATAAATAATATTTTACAATTTCTTTGTTTCTTTGTCAAAGAAATTATTTAAAGTTTGAAAACAAAATTAAATTTGGTAGAAACATTCGGATTTTAGAAGATATATTCTAATTTTTTTTTATTAATATACCTCAAAACAAAAAAGTTTGTGATGAAATTTTCATTTAACTTTTCTATTAAAGTTTTTAATCCACCTGCATTTTCTGAAACTTCCATTAAAAATTATATAATGAACTTGAGACAATGTTATTGTTTTTTGTGTTCCATTTGTTCTACTCTACCCTGTATAACTAAGTTATACATTTTGTTCCACTATGTTCCATTATGTTCCATTAAACCCTGTATAACTAAGCATAAAAAAAAAGTTAGCTGTTGATGAATCTTATGTATCATGTTTATTAAAGTTAAAGAAATGTGAAAATAAAATACTGTTTTCTAGCCTTAGCTATAAATTAAGTATAAGCTTTGCTGTTACGTTCAGTTACACAAAGCTGAAGAGTTTAGGTAGAACAATTTATATAATTATTGTTCAAACAAGCTATCATTCAGTTTCGTCTTTGCATTGTTGTCAGAGAGTACAATGGTAAACTTTGTTAGTTGGTTACTTATCAATCATGTTAAAGAATTCTTGAAAATTTCAACATATTTACAACGCTTGAAAGCATCTTATGTTAAGTTGAGATTATTTAGTGTACTGCATAATAGTCCATAACTTGTATTTCCAATTTTTAAAAAATTAGAAGGACAGCTATTTAATTCATGTATTCTCGAAATGTTGGAGTAACTAAGTTTAAGATGCTTAATTAGTCTGTTAAATACTTAATCTGGAACTAAAAATTAAGGTTAGATATCTACACGTATTATTTCTACTTAAGCTTATGTTAATTTTTGTTGTCTTATGTAAGTGAAAAAATTAATTTTTCCTTTAGTCTATTTTTTTTAATTGCATTCTATACTACTTAAAGTAGATACAATAACAAGTTTCTTCTGTGTTATTATTTTTAAAACTTAAATATCTTTTATTTAATTTTTAATTTTTAAATAATTTGCTTTCACACGTCCTCTAATGTAGAATTTTTTTTTACCAGGTTTTCCTGCTTTTGATAATATACATTTTGCAATTTTTTTTCGGGACTCTGATTAAATAACGAGTTTTTACTTTTATTTTATCTGTTGAGTTTTGGTAAAGAAAATGAGAATAAAAAAAACTTAAGTTCTATATGAAACTCTTTTTTAATGTAAACATGAAAAACAATAACAAAACAAAACATTAGATTATGATCAAGGTTTACTTTATATATATATATATATATATATATATATATATATATATATATATATATATATATATATATATATATATATATATATCAACATGCATGTAAACATTTTAACATAGACATTTTGTAAACATTTATATTCAATCAAACTTATTTTATAAGAAAGTTTACTGTTTTATTAAAAAAACATTTTTTAATCTTTGAAATTTTTGAGTATTCACTAAAATATTATTTATATTATGCTTTCAGTTTTGAATTTATTTTCTTGACCACAAACCATATCAAATTAGAGGGTAACTAAATTAAAATTTAACTTTTATTTACATACATATATATATATATATATATATATATATATATATATATATATATATATATATATATATATATATATATATATATATATATATATATATATATATATATATATATATATATATATATATATATATATATATATGTATATATACAATTTAGAATTTGACAAATAAATATATATATATTTTTTTCCATAACATAGATGCAACTTTTAAATGTTCTCTATTTTAAGGATCTTAGCTATCTTAACTCACCAACTTTCACAACAATATGACTTTCTTAAATGTTAGAAATGATTTTGATAGTTGAACCTCGAAATCCGATGTTTAACTATTGAATCATAAACTAAGAGTTAAGTTGAATTCAAAAATGTTTTTATGTCTCTATAGCGAAGAAATGCAGCATTATTTGATAGTAAGTTTTGATCAAAAATTCTTATTTTTTATTTTGATAAAAATACATAAATTTTTTATAAATTATTTATTTGTGGTTGTTTATTTATTCTTTTTTCTAATGTTTGTAAATTGTATAATTATTTTCATTACTTTATAGTATTATTTATTTATGATGGTATTTTTGTTTATGTCATTACTTTTTGCTAAGCTGCTATATATTTTTTCACTCTCTAATTCGCTCCTAATAAGCTGCAAACAAACAGGTCTAAGTTGTGAGTTACTAGAAAAAAAAAGTTATTATCTAATGCATTTATAACGCAATTCAATAACTTACTTTCTAACGGTCAATATTGTTTCCGGTCTTACTGCTGATTTTTGATACTGCAAATTTTTTATTGCTTAGTTTATTACTGCTGATTTTCTAGTAAGTTTTAGTAACTTTAATAACTAACTGCTTTTACTAAATCTTAAAAAAAAAAAGGTACAAAAGTTCTGGCTCCAAGTATTCATTAAAACCTTTGCATTGCGTATTAACAAAAGTTATGAAAATCTTTCCTCTCCATTTTTAGCATTAAAGTTATCCTAGATAGACAGCACTCTTCTTTTTCCTACCACAAGGTTTTAACTTTTAACCGCAAACACATATAAAAACCTCAGAACATTTCATACCGCTTTATTAAAGACATCCTCAACATTCTTTATTTCTAGTAACTTTTGGGTAACTCAGAGATCTTCGATTGGTTAGAACAGGCAGCAAATCTTGAATCTGATCTCACTTCTGTATTAGGTTGGGGCTTGCAGTGTCTTTCTATATTGACGAATGAGTACCCTCTCACTGAGTCCTCTTCTTCACATCTGCTTGAATCATCGTTCACTACTGACCTCTCATAGAAACCGTTAACATCTAAGTTAACATCTTTTAAGGTTCTTCTCTTTATCGTGCTTGCCATTTTCTTATTTCTGATTCCATTCTTTACCTTTAAAAATCTCTTATTCGCTTTATTAGAACTCTCTTCCATTTTCATATTATTCTGATTTGTAAATCTGAACAAAAAAAACATATTTCATTGTTACAGTGTTTCTTTATATTATATTGAGACACTAATATGGTGCTCAAATATGCTCTCGACGTTTCAGCACTAATTGTTCTTTAATGCAAAACTTTGAATATTTTTTTTTTCTTTAAAAGTAAACAATAAAGAGTTCCCTTTTATTGTTGAGTTTTCTTGATTAATATAAGATTTTAAGAAATTCTTTTAGTTACTGTTTTTTTTTGCTCCCGAATAGATTTCCTCACTTTCGTAATAGCTCATTATTAAGACGATGTATGATTACCTTATACCTCCCGGACAAAATAAATGAGTTTTTTAAGGTTTATTTTCAAAATAACAAATGAATAATAAAATTGTTCAATAGAAAATAAAGAGTAAAGCTTAATCTTTATCTTAAACTTCTATTTTTGAACACGACGGCTTAGAATTGGCTCAGCTTCAGAAAGAATTTCTTTGTACTTTTCATTATTCACAGTGCCCTTGATAATAAGCAATGTACCTTTGGAATAAAAATTACCTTTGGAACGAATCGCCCTCTATGCCATGAGACTCTGTTTAAACTTTGGTTTGCCATTTCTCGGTTGTTTATTTGCCATTAACCTTCACGAGTTCAAAATAACTCAAAACGACTCTCATCACTAAATACCCATTGATTCTTTTTCTTAAGTGTTTTTTACATTATTTTACTCTATTTTCTTATTGAACAGGAGTCATTAGGGGTTGATTTTAGGGAAAAAAAACTGAAGTACCCACTTCGGCTAAGATAATGGTTCTCTCAGCAACCTTCGGACTACCTTTTATGATTAATTCAATTTGAATATCTCGGGCGGATCGTGTATAATTGTTTTGAGCTAATTGAATCAATTGTTGTTGGTCCATTAAATTAAGTTCTTTCTCTCCAAGGTCATTCCTCTCCTCATTTTCTTTAAACATCTTGCAACTGTTGCCTTAGGTATCCTAGTTAATTTCGTCAAAGACTTAATGTTTTTATGAACCACTTTAAAAAGATAGTCAAGTGTCAACGCTAACAACTTCATTTTTAAAAATATTATTTTTAGGTAAATCAGAAATAATAATTAACACATAGATTTTTAGATGAATATATATGCACCTGATAAATCAAACAATAGGTTTTATGAGATACAAAAAAGTCATTGGATGACTCGCCAAAA
>NC_061169.1:38599195-38625282 GCF_022113875.1 Hydra vulgaris
ATTGTAAAAATACGAACAAAAGTTTTGCATACGCGGTCTCATTTATTTTGTCTGAAAGGTAGTTGCAATTTTTTACTTGCTGTTGACAGAAGAGAATGTTTAATAAGTACTTTTCTAATTTAGTGTGTCGATTTAAAAAATAAACTTTTAAATGAGTGCTGTAAAATATCCCTTTTTAGTATTTAATCTTAATTGACCTATATGTCAGGGAGGGTTAGCTAGTTTTATTTCGTCATTATACCAGCTTCCAAATTATGTTCAGCTTTAGGCAAATAAAAATTTAAGGAAAATTGCTGATATTTTGTCTTTACGTAAAACTGATCAATTACTTCGTAAAAGAATTTTTATTTTTTTAAATTCACCCAGCCAATTGCTTTATTATAAGTATGTTGGTCTAAGATTAACTTGGCATTCTAAATTATAGTATTTGAAGACATGTTTTTCCTTATGAGTATTATAAACAACACTCTGATCAATTGGAAGCCTAAGAATTCCCTAAACTGTAACATCATCAATGACAAAAGTTTTTATTCGTAAAATCAATTATTATATTAAAAATAATGTCCAGATAATGTTCGTTTTGCAGGAATAGAAAATTTTTGAAATAAAAATTACTTGTTTGGATAGCACTATCTGAGCGTGGAATGTCGAAAGCATTCTTTCGGTCAACAACATCGGCTGCAAAAAAATAAAGCATTTATATCAAAGAATGCTTAGAGAAAAGCCTTAGAGCATTCATCGATGAGTATCATCAAGGTACTTAAGTTACATTTTTTGGCCAGATTTAGCTAGTGTTAATAGGTCTAATGAGGCCGTATCCTGGATAGATGAAAATATCAATTTCGTACCGGTTGATATGAACCCTCCTATTGTCCCCAAAGCCCGGTCAATTGAGACTTTTGAGCATTGACTCAGAATGTATATGAGGGTGGATGGGAGGCCATATGTTCACAACAATTGATTAGATGTATCAATGCGTGTTTGAATTGAAAATTGGTACAACATTTTTACAATTGCTTATGAAGGGTATCAAGACAAAATTGAGAATAATAGCCAACAAGGGATCGGTTTATAAAAGATTATTTTGTTAAAATAAATATTGTATTAATTTAAAAAAAAAATTAAAAAATTTTTGCTTTAGTTTTTTTTTAAATACAGAGCTTTGATTTTTGTGTAACTAATTTCTCCTCTCCCGTTATTTACATTGAAAAGCAAGTCATTTTAGCAAAGTGCAAGGTTTTTCTATACCACTGCATGTAGTTCTCTGTGCATTTACAATTTTTTCTGAGATGCCAAAAACAATAATTTTACATTGTACATCATTGTACCTAGTATTTATATCAAACCTATCATATTTCCAATATGGATATGGTTCATGGGAATCGTTCAACTCATTTATAAATATCTATTAAATCTTCAGCGTAGCCTAAAAAAACTAAACTTCCTACAGATTTCAAGCAGAATATAGCCGTCATTGTTGATAACGGTTTTTAGGCACGTGTTGCGAAACAAAGGCTAAATGGCTTTAGTCAAACGACGCGTTCGTAACAAACGCCGTTATCAAATATTGTCAGCGTCTCGTTGCTAAATCTCTCCCTATTTTATATAAACCAACTGTTAAAAAGTAACTACATGTTCATTATAAATTAAAAGTTCCACTTTTTAAGTTGCTATTACATTAATATTACTAAAAAATACATTAATAAATAAAGACAATATTTCTGTCTGACAGACAAATGAAGACAATATGACAAATGAAGACAAATGAAGACAATATTTCTGTATTTCAGCTAGGGATGGCAAAAATCACGGAAATTTTCAATCCCGGAATTTCGGGATTGAGAAATTTGTCCATGGGAAATCCCGGGATTGAATAGGAAAAAACGCAAATGCAATTGAATACTTTTTAAGCACTTATCAAACACTTAAAAATTATTAATTTAATGATAATTTATAAGTATTATATAAAACAATACTTTAAAATGGTAACACAGTATAAATAAAAATAAAAAAATAATATAAATATGTATGACGTTAAAAAAAACTTTCATAATTCACTCATTTAAAAATTAAAATGAACGGATATAAAACTGGAATTAAAATCGCGCATACTTTTGGAAGCAGAAAATTCAAAATTAAATTAATGTATACCTTCTATTAAAAATTCTTTTTACCAGCAAGCGCCTAAACTTTATCTATTTTTATAATATACTAGTTTTAATATAATACTATATATTATATATAGCATAATATTAAAACTAGTATATTATAAAACATAACAAAAATATAAGCGCTTGCTTGTGGAAAGAGCAAGAGTTTTTAATAAAAGTTATACTTTAATTTTATTTTATTATATATTTTTAGTTTGATATGTATATATATATATATATATATATATATATATATATATATATATATATATATATATATATATATATATATATATATATATATATATATATATATATATATATATATATATATATATATATATATATATATAAACAAACATGTTTACATTTTGCAGACAAGCAATGTTTTGATTTTTTTTTTTTTTTTTGTAAAATGCAGAATATGAGAGTTTTGAAAGGAAAACATTGCAAAGATAATAAATGATTACACAACCAAACAGCTACTATACCAAAGACGATATAAAAATTACTAAACTACAATTATAAGCTTAAACTTTGTCTTTTTTTTGACGATCCCGAAATTCCGGGAAATTTCGGGATCGAGACTAATCCCGGGATTTCGGGATGAACATTTTTTACGAAATCCCGGGATTGCCATCCCTAATTTAAGCTGTCGCAGTTTAATTAAAAGAGGTTAATTTCATAATAATAAAATTTAAAAAAACTTAAAAAAAACCTGAATTAATGAAACTAGTATTAAAAATGTTTAAAATTAAATACACAATTTCATATATATCTTACACACTGTTACATAAATAATATGTTAATATAAATTAACTGCAATTAACAATAACATTTAAAAAAATGTTTGAAGTTCATTGTCGTTGTTAAACATCTTCTTAAGCATTTATTTTTCATACTGATTATTCCCTAAAATAAATTTATGATTAGATAACGATATGATCTCACACAGCCATTTGTTTTAGATATAAAACTTAAAGTTGAACGACCAAGTAGAAAATTAAAAAGTTAAGTAATAAAAAAAAATTGTTATCTATATTTAAAAGTTATCTATATTCAAACTAACTTCAGTCAAATTCCGTACATTACGTTTTATTTAATAATACTCTAAATCATCTGCTTGTATTTAGAATTGATAAAAATTATACCTTCGTCTCTCAAAATCCTCAACGTATTCTATGTAAACAACGTATTCTAAATAAACAAGAAAAAACACACCTTGAAAGCAAGAATTTCAACCAGAAGATTATAAACTACCAATATAAAAATACTACTCATACACAAGGTATCAGAAAGTTTCTGTCTGGAAGGTATTTGTTTTAAAGCACATGAACCACGTCAAGGTTCCTTCCTATTCACATGTACGATTTTTTTAATGCAGAACGATTGAAAGCATATGACAGAAAAATACACAATCAATTAGCAAACTGCTTATTCTCATTTCTATTAATAAAATTGAACATAAAAGAACAGGGAGTGAAATAAAAATGGACTTTAAAAAAACTCTAAAAAAAAAAGCATAAACTTTTAAATATATTAAAAGTTGAAAAAGAAAATTTTGGATATAATAATAAACTTTAGATGTCAACCTTCTAGAAAAATTCCAATGCAAGGTTTACAAACAGTCTATATCGAATGTGATTTCTCTTCTATGACAGTTTAGGGCTCATTTTGATTAGAAAATTTTAACCCAAGCTTTTTAACTCAGATGTTTGCTGCTATGTTGATATGCCTATTTTGATAAATGGACACATTTATCACACAAATTGCGCTTGAGGTTTAAACTAAACACAAACATAAATATAGTAATTTACGTGTTGGTCAATATTGTGCCAGAGGTTTAAACAGAACGCGAACATACATACCGTAATTTAAATGTGAGTGAATATTGTGCTTGAGGTTTAAACAGATTATAAACATACAATTAGTATGCTTATAATCTGCCATATGAGTGAGTCAATATTGCACCTGAGGTTTAAACTAAACACAAACATACATAGAATAACTTACAGGTGAGTCAACATTGCGCTAGAGGTTTAAACAGAACACAAAAATACATGCAGTAACTTTTGGGTGAGTTTATATTGCACTTGAGGTTTAAATAGAATATAAACAAACATATAGTAACTTATTAGTGAGTCAATATTGTGCCAGAGGTTTAAACAGAACACAAACAAAATACAGTAACTTAAGGGTGAATCAACATTGCGTTAGAGGTTTAAACAGAACACAAACAAACAAAGAGTAACTTACGAGTGAGTCAACATTGTGCAAGTGGTTTAAAATGAACACAAATAAACATACAGTAATTTTTGGGTGAGTCAACAGCGCCAGAAGTTTAAACAGAACAAACATACATATAGTAACTTACCAATGAGCTTGACATTATTTTATATACTTGGTTTTTCCTTAAATTTATTTTTATAGTTCCTCTAATAATTAATAATTGTGAGCTGTTAGGCATTCACCAGATAAAGCTGACCTAAAAATGAAATTATAAAAAGCATTCAAAAATTATTCTTTGTTTATTTCGAGTCTATTAATAAATCTACAAACTCAGTTAAACTATATTGTTAAGACAACTTGCAGCTTCTTTCCATGCTTATATTTAAATTCCCGTCTCATTCTGTTATTCACAACACATTAAGGGGGTTGCCACAAATATTCTCATAAATAACAATTTTAAAAACCAATGTATAATATGTGCAAACACATATTATACAAAAATATAAAGTAGTTGTTAGTTGCCTTTAACCATATATATTTAAAATAGGAAAAGCATATTTTAAATAATGAAAGTCTATAAAGATTAAATTTTCTTATATTTAAAACAACTAATTTCTATAGCTGTTTTTAAAACTATATTTTCTAGAAATGAAAAAAATATACTGTATAAATAGTTTATAACTTACTAAATTAGTACAGATTTATCAAATTTTGCATTTTTGATAAGGGCTGTTTCTCCATTAATAAATTTTTTTTGAGATAAGATAAAATGAAAACTGTTTAGCATTTTGACTAATGTTTGATTTATAACTAATTTTTCATTTATGTTGGTGAAAATAATTCTTTTTTTTCACAAGCTAAACAAATCCATGACTTTTCAGCATTAATTTTATTGAATATCTCATCAGATAAATTTTTACATTTTTTATGGTACCATTCGCTGCACATATCACACTGTACCATATGAAGATTAGTATTTTTTGCATGAAACCATACCCAATTTGAACGGCATGAGCAAGAAATTTCTAAAGTGATTATTTTTTCTTCATTTTGATTGGCAAACTGGAAAGGCAGAAAAATGTCTTTTTTTAATGCATTCAATAAAATGTTTTCTAACTTTGTCTTTGTCTAGAGATAAAGCTCCAATATCAAATTTGTGAAGTATGTTTAATGCATTAGCAATTGCAAAAATTCCACAATCCACACCATTAGTTTGTTGTTGACATTTGCGTACATGGATAGTTAATATTTTCCCTTTTGTTTTGTATATATTGCATATTTGCTGCTTAACATGATCCTTTACTTGGCCATGGAAAAGACTGTCATAGTAGAAAATTGTGTCTGCTGGACAATTCACATTAGAAATGGTAATCCAATGATATTGCCCAGTATATAATACTTGAACAAAATCATTCTTTTCCTCACGAAACATATATTTTTCACCTAAAATTGTATCTTGAAACCCAGATTGCATATGAAACTGATTCAAAATAATTTTTTGGGCAGCATTGATACTTATATCTGTCAGCATATCATTGTTTTCAATAGTATCAATTTCAGTTTGTGGTATCACAGGCAGGTTGTTGTCTAACATAATCCATTCAATACTTTCTTCTGTATTATCTGGTTGAAGAATTATATTTTCACTTGCATCTATTTCTTCAGATTTAACTAGTACTCCATGATTTTTATTTACTTCAGTTTTTAAACTGCTTGAGGCTCTCAACTTTTCTGCACCAATTCCATGCCGCCCTGAATATAATGCAACTTTTTTTCTTAAGGGAATGCTTAATACTTGCAACTGACGTTTATTATTTTTAACAGGCTGCAAATGAATACCTTGTTCATTTGGAATGCATTCATCAAATGATTTTTTAACTTTTTTTAGAATATCTATTCCATAATCTAATTTCTCTTCATTTTCAATAAGGTTTTGCTAGTTCTCGAAACAAGGATGCCTTAGTGTTTAGCCACTTATTTTGTTTGGGAAGTAAATCGAATGTTTTTATGCTACAATCTGCTTCTCTGTCTTCTACTTTGTTGTTTGTAAGTAACAGTTCATTTTGTGGTAATAAAGGTTTTCTTTCAAAAGAAATTTCTTTATCCAAGTT
Organism: Hydra vulgaris; assembly: GCF_022113875.1. Classification (NCBI taxonomy): domain Eukaryota; kingdom Metazoa; phylum Cnidaria; class Hydrozoa; order Anthoathecata; family Hydridae; genus Hydra; species Hydra vulgaris. The sequence goes on from NC_061169.1 coordinate 38,605,686, forward strand.
CAAAAATGGTGAGTAAATGTATAATTGGGATAAATTGTACCAAGACCATGAGGGAAATTTATTAAAACTGCAAAGAAATGCTTGCAAAAATACCCAGTTCTTTTCCAATCTTGGCAAGTGCAATTCGGCATAGTGACTGAATCGCCAAAGCTAATATGATGGAACTCAGCAGAGTTTGCAAAAGATGAACATGCAAATTTTCCTGTCTCTTTTACAAAAACTCCAGACAGATCAATATGTGAAGCTAGAGACATCTTTTGCAAGCAATGTTTAACAAAGTGTCTTGGTCTATGATGCAAAAATGTGGGTAAGTATGAACTATATCGGCGGAAATTTCCACTTTGTCTTGTATTAATTTTACAATACCTAAATGAAAATGTATGTTTTAATAAGTTGTGTCAAAAAATAGTGTAGCACTAGTATTTGTTACTTAGCAAATTAAGTGAAAAATTTCAATATTTGTTCACTTTTAAATTTTGTTAATGGTAGTTTACCTAAATCGAAACTTAAAATTTTAATATAATAAAAAAAACTTTTTTTATGTCGGAAAATCACTAGAGTAGACTATCAAAATGTATATTAAAGTATATTTAAGATAAGTTGTATTATTTGAACTTTTTTAACTTTATAAATAAATAGTGAACAAAACAGTTAATATAGAACACTTTTGTATGTTTAAATAAAAAACCTTTGCATTATTTTGATAAAACTATATTTAATATAGTTTTATCAAAATAATGCATAATGCATAAAGATCATAAGATTACTTTTTTATTAATAGCCTATACTATTACTAAATATTCTCTTCTATTTATAAAAATAAAATAAAATACTAACTACCTATTATATAAATCTGGAAAGTAGTTTTCAATAAGAATAGTTGATAAACAAGAGTTACTATGCTTTTTCAGATATGAATGTTTGAAGGTTTCATTTTGACGTTCAACTCCATTGTTAGTATTGATACTGACCATTAATTTGTCTTTACGATACAAGTATGCCCATCTCTATAAATAAAATTGACTTTGCGGTTTGGAAACTTGCACCTACCCCATACCGCAAAGTCTGGTGGTGTCTTTAGGTCCGCAAATTTTGTAATTTATTCCACATAATTATTTTAAGCATAAATAATTATTTTTTTGTTAGTATAATTAAATTTAATAATAATTTTGGCCATGCTTTCTTGTTTGTTTTATATAGCCGAAAGGATTATATTAACTTGAAGGAACTTAAACTCTTATCGTCTCCCGATATCATATGATAAGATATCGGGAGACGATAAGAGATTAAGTTTGTTACAAGAATCTAATCTCATTTATGGTAATTTGATAATTTTATGGTATTATATAATTTTTAATACATGTTATATAATTTTGTGGATTTGTTATTTTTCCAAAATTGATAGTTTTGTTTTATTTTTATTATTTTGAGTTATTAAAGTAATTATTAGTATATGATATTTTTAGAAGGAAAGTGGATATGTGCAGAATCATACGAGGAAATACTCGCTTTAATTCAAAACTATGAAACAGAAACTGTGTCAAAGTTTTCATGCTACTCTGCTAACAAAAACTTTGGTAATATAGGTAAGAAAAAGTTTGTCAGTTGCCAAGATATTGCTCACATTGTTTTTTTTTGTGATATTTATAGGTTTCTTTATACAGGATTTTATCTTTGACCTAAAGGGATAAGTGAAAATAGTATGTATTTAGTATTTTACTGTAATCTCTCTTTACTTAACTTCAATTTTCACCAAGATATACAAATTAAATGTGTATATAAATTTTTTCCCTTGTGTTCCTTGTGCATGTTTAAATAATAAAACACTATATTTATTTTAAACACTATATTTAAAAAAGAAGCTTTTATAGATTTTTTTTCTTGTGCAGATTAGGGTGAATACTTAAAAAAATTCAAATGCGCTATATAAATAACTGTTCTTTTATTTTGATAACATTTTATTTTCTACAAAAAAAATGTATTTAAAATAAGGCTCCTAGATACTAACTGTTTTTTTGTTTTTTTTTAAATACAATACTTTATTTTCATGAATAATGTGTGAATATAATATACACATTATTCATGAAAATAAAGGATTGTATTTCATGAATAGTAGTTACATGTTTATAATTGTTTAATACATGTTTAAAATTGTATAAGACTACTGTAGAACCTTGTTTATGCTTTTCATTAAATTAAAGCCTCAATTATAAATTATTGCATTACATTTCAAAATTTGAAATAATTGTTAATTTCAAAAAATCAGACTTCTAGCACTAATTTTTTAACGAAAATTTTTTAATCTAGCACTAATTTTTTAACGAAACCTAAAAAAAAAAAAAGAATTTTTCAAATTTTTTTTATATTTATTTTCATAGGGTTTATTATTTTTTAAGTTTGGTTTCTTATAAGACCCAAGTTAACATAAATTTAAAGAATATTTTTTTTATATATAACATTTAACAAATCTAATTTTTAAGACTCTTGTTCAAGTAATATATATAATATATATATATATATATATATATATATATATATATATATATATATATATATATATATATATAAATATATATATATATATATATATATATATATATATATATATATATATATAAATATATATATATATATATATATATATATATATATATATATATATATATATATATATATATATATATATATATATATATATATATATATATATATATATATATATATATATATATATATTAGGTTGACTTATAAAAAAACATTTTTTAAAAATGTCTACTGGTTCCCCCTAAATGTGTTCCATGTAATAAATTTATACTAAATATAAAATTTTATTATAGAAAAAAGTTTTTTGGGTTTGCTCAAGACCCTTGTACATCAGATCTTTATGGTCTAATATTCTGAAAAAGTTCTTCGAAAGCATATCATGGTATGTCTCTGAATAAGCGAAATTGTATAAAAATTTAAAAAATAATTTTAAAAATGCTTTTAATAAACTTTATTTTTCAGAATAATAGTGACTCGTCTAATGTTTAAAAGTCTTGAGCAACCCTTAAAAAAAAATTAATTCAAAATTTATTTTAATTTAGTATTAATTTATTACATAGAACACATTTTGGGGTACCAGCAGACAATTTCAATAAATGATGTTTTATGAGCCAACCTAAGATATATATATATATATATATATATATATATATATATATATATATATATATATATATATATATATATATATATATATATATATATATATATATATATATATATTTAACCCTCATAATTAGAGTCGGCATTCGGCAATGCCTACCTAACTGCTGACCTGAAAGTGTTTTAGGTTGGCAAAAAATAGCCGACCTCGTTTCAAATGGTCAGACCTTTGTATCAAATAATTTTTGCCGACCTGATAAAAATTATTTGATACAAATACCTGACCTGACTGAAAAAAAGATTGAGAAAAATTGAGTGATTAGGCTAACAGTTTTTTTCTATGATGCAAAAATGCTTAAAAAGTGTTCACAGTCATCCTGATTGACAATAACTTACAAGGTTGCAACATGTTGCAAACTTATTGATTACATGTTGTAAGCTTGTGCAAAGTAGTTTATGAAATGATATGTTGAACATGTTAGTAAAAAAACTAGTTTGCAACATTTATATTGTCTTACTAACTTTGAATAACTCAATTGTCATAATAATTTTTAAAGTAATTTTTTTTAGTCAAAAATATTGTGAACATGTTTATAATTTAATGCAATTAATTAACATCATTTATAGTTGATGGAGTCCCCTTTTGCACTACAGGTTAAATGTGCTAGTAGTAGTAAAACATTTGGATTGCAATCAGAAGCTAGGGGTTCAAATTACCTCAATCTATTTCTCCACACAACGCCTTTTATAAAAATTTTAGTTGTTAATGTTGTTTGTTAGTAAAAATGGTAATGATTGAGACAAAATATTTTTTAAAAAATGAGTTGCTCCCTTGACTGAAGTGGTCATTGGAGCAAATCGGGAGGTGAATTTATGAAATTAAAAAAAAAATTATTGTACTCAAACAATTATAAAAATTTGGTATTTTGATCGGTTTTTTAAAAAAAAACATTTGGGTAAGATTTTCTTTTAAAAACCATGTGTTTTTTCCAACCCTGTCATATAGCCTGACTCGCAAGGGAGTGTTGCTACATTGACTGAAGATTTGGTTAGGGTCAGCATCAAGTGTATAGTTAGGGTTAGAACAAGGTTTAAATATGGTTTCGTTACTGTAATTAATTGATTTTAAATCATAAAAAAAAGTAAAAAACAACAAACATAACGAGAGCAAAAAAAACATATCCCCATAAACGCTGACTAGGAGTATATATATTACATATATATATATATATATATATATATATATATATATATATATATATATATATATATATATATATATATATATATATATATATATATATATATATATATATATATATATATGTATATATGTATATATATGTATGTGTGTGTATATATATATATATATATATATATATATATATATATATATATATATATATATATATATATATATATATATATATATATATATATATATATATATATATATATATATATATATATATATATAAATATATATATATATATTATATACATACATTTAAATAAACATATTTATATATATAGATGCAGTCAAAGTTGAATGCTCAGCTGTCGAAAGCACCGAAGATGAGGATGAGATTGTTGTAGAAGCATTAAGCAATAATTTTTTATTTGTTTATCAAACTGAAGAAATGCAGAGGTTGTTAAAAATATATGGCAATGAAATTACCCTTTTAGATGCCACTTACAAAACAACAAAATATTCTTTACCACTCTTTTTTCTTGTTGTAAAAACAAATGTCGATTATCAGATAGTAGGTACCTTTATTTGTGAAGGAGAGTCAACGAAAAATATTCAAAGTGGTCTTGCTAAAATAAAAGAATGGAATCCTAATTAAAATCCTTTATATTTTATGGTTGGTTGTTGTGCTGAAGAAATTAATGCTATTGAGTCTTTACATCAAGGTATTTCAAGATTTTAATAAGCTGCATATTTTATTCCCCTTCTCGGTGTAGTTAAGGCAATTTACAAGTTATTCTAATTCGTTTATTTGGTATAAGCATGGTTTTATCAGCGTATTATGTCCAAAAAAGAGCTTTAAATGTTATTTTTTTTTTGCTTTAGGTTTTTTCAATATCTAAGGAAAATTTTCCTTTTTTATAATATAATTTTCTAAACCTTTTTACTACCCATAATAGTGAATCTAAAGAACACCATTTTTGCGTCTTTTGATCAACTCTGCTCAACGGGGTTAACATGAATTTAGTTGAAATCTTTTGAAAAAGTTCTTTAATTTACTATTGATCTAAGTTCTAATTGGTTCTGACTAGTGATTTTGTCGGTTATCCGTTTCAAAAACCGGATAACAGTTCTCATCAATTTGCGGTTAACGGACTATTCGGTAAATTAGTGACGCTTTCTGAATACAGGATCTTCTAAATTTCAACGAACGTAGCGTTTTAAACTAATTTTTTAAAAATTAATGTTAAAGTGTACATTTTCAAGACAGTGAGTACAATATATATTTTTATTTACAATTATATATTTATAAAAAAACATGGAAAAAGATATATATATTTTTTATATTATAATATAATATACTTTTTTAATTATATAATTAAAAAAGGTAGGAATAATGTACAAGTAAAGTTTAAATGTTTTAATATAAGCGGATGTTTTAAAATCATTCTCTCATATAAAAATATTTGATTTGGAAAAATGAGATGTTATGAAGTAAATTTTTTTAGCGTGTATTTTAAAAACTTATTGTTATGCGGACATAGATGGAAACTTGAAGATAAACTTGAATGTTCTCAAAACAACTTGTTGCGTAAAGATAATATAAAGAATATTTGCTAACACTAAAATACCGCCAAATCTACGAATAAACAAATTCTATTGGTTCAAAAAATACGCTGAATAAGCGGATTAGAGTTCCATGATATTCTGAAGAAACTTTCTTAAAAATGTATTGCTTGAGTTGTAAAAGTAATAAATAAATCTTTGAGATTTTTATTGTAAATTGTTTTAAGAATATATTATCAAACAAAACTGATTAAATTAACATTTAAATTAATAAAAGAAATATAATAATCTTTGAAGATAATAAAAGAAATATAATAATCTTTGATAAATTAACATTTGTCAAACAATAATCGTCATAATTACGATGTTACTTTCTATAAAAATTCGTAAAATTTTTAAGTCGGTTTTTGTTATTCGAAAATAGATATTTGATATTTGAGCAAAATCCAGTTAACAGCAAAACCGGATAACCGGCGAAATCACTAGTTCTGACGTATATTAACTATATAAAATTGTCAAAACACAATATTTCTATCAATTTTCACAAAAAATACTAGAATTCTGACCATAAAAGAGCTTATAATTTATAGAAATTGGCAATAACCAATCTGAACAGATTATATTGTTAAACTATAATGTTCATTTCACCTAAAAAACGTATTTAAAACCTTTTTAAAATTTCGACAAACGATTGTGAATTTAAGAACTTTAAAAAAAAAAAAAAAATCTTTGGTCTAGGTTTTTTTGCTATAAACATTTATATTTTATGATACCGCAAAGTTTATTTTAGTTTTTTTCATCTTTTCATAATTCACTGACCTGATCATTTAACAAAAATATGTCGTAATCAATGAAATATCTTACAGACGCTATAATATTTTAAAATTGCTATAAATACACCAAGTTGCTGAATCATTTTATATTTGAGTGGTTTTATGTTTAAGTAAATCAAGTTTCAACTCGTATATCAAATTTTTTAGAGTGCCAAGTTCTCATATGTGACTTTCATTGGGAACAAGCGTGGGAACGTTGGTTTAATAAAGTAAATAATGGTGCCAGTGACATTAAAGTAGAAATGCTAGCCAAGTTAAGGAAAGTTGCCAGAGCTCAATCAAATGTTGATTTAGCAAAAGCTCTGGAAAACTTAAAAAAAAAGTGAACATTATTTAAATCCAAACCACAAAAATATGTTTAATTGGCTTGAAAAGCAATGGTTACCACATATTGAGGTTTTATTTTACTTTAAAATTTCTTTTCAAGTTCTACACTAAATTTATATATAATTTTGTACCATTTTATTTATAGAGGTGGGCATACTTGTATCGTAAAGACAAATTAATGGTCAGTATCAATACTAACAATGGAGTTGAACGTCAAAATGAAACCTTCAAACATTCATATCTGAAAAAGCATAGTAACTCTTGTTTATCAACTATTCTTATTGAAAACTACTTTCCAGATTTATATAATAGGTAGTTAGTATTTTATTTTATTTTTATAAATAGAAGAGAATATTTAGTAATAGTATAGGCTATTAATAAAAAAGTAATCTTATGATCTTTATGCATTATGCATTATTTTGATAAAACTATATTAAATATAGTTTTATCAAAATAATGCAAAGGTTTTTTATTTAAACATACAAAAGTGTTCTATATTAACTGTTTTGTTCACTATTTATTTATAAAGTTAAAAAAGTTCAAATAATACAACTTATCTTAAATATACTTTAATATACATTTTGATAGTCTACTCTAGTGATTTTCCGACATAAAAAAAGTTTTTTTTATTATATTAAAATTTTAAGTTTCGATTTAGGTAAACTACCATTAACAAAATTTAAAAGTGAACAAATATTGAAATTTTTCACTTAATTTGCTAAGTAACAAATACTAGTGCTACACTATTTTTTGACACAACTTATTAAAACATACATTTTCATTTAGGTATTGTAAAATTAATACAAGACAAAGTGGAAATTTCCGCCGATATAGTTCATACTTACCCACATTTTTGCATCATAGACCAAGACACTTTGTTAAACATTGCTTGCAAAAGATGTCTCTAGCTTCACATATTGATCTGTCTGGAGTTTTTGTAAAAGAGACAGGAAAATTTGCATGTTCATCTTTTGCAAACTCTGCTGAGTTCCATCATATTAGCTTTGGCGATTCAGTCACTATGCCGAATTGCACTTGCCAAGATTGGAAAAGAACTGGGTATTTTTGCAAGCATTTCTTTGCAGTTTTAATAAATTTCCCTCATGGTCTTGGTACAATTTATCCCAATTATACATTTACTCACCATTTTTGAACTTGGATAAAGAAATTTCTTTTGAAAGAAAACCTTTATTACCACAAAATGAACTGTTACTTACAAACAACAAAGTAGAAGACAGAGAAGCAGATTGTAGCATAAAAACATTCGATTTACTTCCCAAACAAAATAAGTGGCTAAACACTAAGGCATCCTTGTTTCGAGAACTAGCAAAACCTTATTGAAAATGAAGAGAAATTAGATTATGGAATAGATATTCTAAAAAAAGTTAAAAAATCATTTGATGAATGCATTCCAAATGAACAAGGTATTCATTTGCAGCCTGTTAAAAATAATAAACGTCAGTTGCAAGTATTAAGCATTCCCTTAAGAAAAAAAGTTGCATTATATTCAGGGCGGCATGGAATTGGTGCAGAAAAGTTGAGAGCCTCAAGCAGTTTAAAAACTGAAGTAAATAAAAATCATGGAGTACTAGTTAAATCTGAAGAAATAGATGCAAGTGAAAATATAATTCTTCAACCAGATAATACAGAAGAAAGTATTGAATGGATTATGTTAGACAACAACCTGCCTGTGATACCACAAACTGAAATTGATACTATTGAAAACAATGATATGCTGACAGATATAAGTATCAATGCTGCCCAAAAAATTATTTTGAATCAGTTTCATATGCAATCTGGGTTTCAAGATACAATTTTAGGTGAAAAATATATGTTTCGTGAGGAAAAGAATGATTTTGTTCAAGTATTATATACTGGGCAATATCATTGGATTACCATTTCTAATGTGAATTGTCCAGCAGACACAATTTTCTACTATGACAGTCTTTTCCATGGCCAAGTAAAGGATCATGTTAAGCAGCAAATATGCAATATATACAAAACAAAAGGGAAAATATTAACTATCCATGTACGCAAATGTCAACAACAAACTAATGGTGTGGATTGTGGAATTTTTGCAATTGCTAATGCATTAAACATACTTCACAAATTTGATATTGGAGCTTTATCTCTAGACAAAGACAAAGTTAGAAAACATTTTATTGAATGCATTAAAAAAAGACATTTTTCTGCCTTTCCAGTTTGCCAATCAAAATGAAGAAAAAATAATCACTTTAGAAATTTCTTGCTCATGCCGTTCAAATTGGGTATGGTTTCATGCAAAAAATACTAATCTTCATATGGTACAGTGTGATATGTGCAGCGAATGGTACCATAAAAAATGTAAAAATTTATCTGATGAGATATTCAATAAAATTAATGCTGAAAAGTCATGGATTTGTTTAGCTTGTGAAAAAAAAGAATTATTTTCACCAACATAAATGAAAAATTAGTTATAAATCAAACATTAGTCAAAATGCTAAACAGTTTTCATTTTATCTTATCTCAAAAAAAATTTATTAATGGAGAAACAGCCCTTATCAAAAATGCAAAATTTGATAAATCTGTACTAATTTAGTAAGTTATAAACTATTTATACAGTATATTTTTTTCATTTCTAGAAAATATAGTTTTAAAAACAGCTATAGAAATTAGTTGTTTTAAATATAAGAAAATTTAATCTTTATAGACTTTCATTATTTAAAATATGCTTTTCCTATTTTAAATATATATGGTTAAAGGCAACTAACAACTACTTTATATTTTTGTATAATATGTGTTTGCACATATTATACATTGGTTTTTAAAATTGTTATTTATGAGAATATTTGTGGCAACCCCCTTAATGTGTTGTGAATAACAGAATGAGACGGGAATTTAAATATAAGCATGGAAAGAAGCTGCAAGTTGTCTTAACAATATAGTTTAACTGAGTTTGTAGATTTATTAATAGACTCGAAATAAACAAAGAATAATTTTTGAATGCTTTTTATAATTTCATTTTTAGGTCAGCTTTATCTGGTGAATGCCTAACAGCTCACAATTATTAATTATTAGAGGAACTATAAAAATAAATTTAAGGAAAAACCAAGTATATAAAATAATGTCAAGCTCATTGGTAAGTTACTATATGTATGTTTGTTCTGTTTAAACTTCTGGCGCTGTTGACTCACCCAAAAATTACTGTATGTTTATTTGTGTTCATTTTAAACCACTTGCACAATGTTGACTCACTCGTAAGTTACTCTTTGTTTGTTTGTGTTCTGTTTAAACCTCTAACGCAATGTTGATTCACCCTTAAGTTACTGTATTTTGTTTGTGTTCTGTTTAAACCTCTGGCACAATATTGACTCACTAATAAGTTACTATATGTTTGTTTATATTCTATTTAAACCTCAAGTGCAATATAAACTCACCCAAAAGTTACTGCATGTATTTTTGTGTTCTGTTTAAACCTCTAGCGCAATGTTGACTCACCTGTAAGTTATTCTATGTATGTTTGTGTTTAGTTTAAACCTCAGGTGCAATATTGACTCACTCATATGGCAGATTATAAGCATACTAATTGTATGTTTATAATCTGTTTAAACCTCAAGCACAATATTCACTCACATTTAAATTACGGTATGTATGTTCGCGTTCTGTTTAAACCTCTGGCACAATATTGACCAACACGTAAATTACTATATTTATGTTTGTGTTTAGTTTAAACCTCAAGCGCAATTTGTGTGATAAATGTGTCCATTTATCAAAATAGGCATATCAACATAGCAGCAAACATCTGAGTTAAAAAGCTTGGGTTAAAATTTTCTAATCAAAATGAGCCCTAAACTGTCATAGAAGAGAAATCACATTCGATATAGACTGTTTGTAAACCTTGCATTGGAATTTTTCTAGAAGGTTGACATCTAAAGTTTATTATTATATCCAAAATTTTCTTTTTCAACTTTTAATATATTTAAAAGTTTATGCTTTTTTTTTTAGAGTTTTTTTAAAGTCCATTTTTATTTCACTCCCTGTTCTTTTATGTTCAATTTTATTAATAGAAATGAGAATAAGCAGTTTGCTAATTGATTGTGTATTTTTCTGTCATATGCTTTCAATCGTTCTGCATTAAAAAAATCGTACATGTGAATAGGAAGGAACCTTGACGTGGTTCATGTGCTTTAAAACAAATACCTTCCAGACAGAAACTTTCTGATACCTTGTGTATGAGTAGTATTTTTATATTGGTAGTTTATAATCTTCTGGTTGAAATTCTTGCTTTCAAGGTGTGTTTTTTCTTGTTTATTTAGAATACGTTGTTTACATAGAATACGTTGAGGATTTTGAGAGACGAAGGTATAATTTTTATCAATTCTAAATACAAGCAGATGATTTAGAGTATTATTAAATAAAACGTAATGTACGGAATTTGACTGAAGTTAGTTTGAATATAGATAACTTTTAAATATAGATAACAATTTTTTTTTATTACTTAACTTTTTAATTTTCTACTTGGTCGTTCAACTTTAAGTTTTATATCTAAAACAAATGGCTGTGTGAGATCATATCGTTATCTAATCATAAATTTATTTTAGGGAATAATCAGTATGAAAAATAAATGCTTAAGAAGATGTTTAACAACGACAATGAACTTCAAACATTTTTTTAAATGTTATTGTTAATTGCAGTTAATTTATATTAACATATTATTTATGTAACAGTGTGTAAGATATATATGAAATTGTGTATTTAATTTTAAACATTTTTAATACTAGTTTCATTAATTCAGGTTTTTTTTAAGTTTTTTTAAATTTTATTATTATGAAATTAACCTCTTTTAATTAAACTGCGACAGCTTAAATTAGGGATGGCAATCCCGGGATTTCGTAAAAAATGTTCATCCCGAAATCCCGGGATTAGTCTCGATCCCGAAATTTCCCGGAATTTCGGGATCGTCAAAAAAAAGACAAAGTTTAAGCTTATAATTGTAGTTTAGTAATTTTTATATCGTCTTTGGTATAGTAGCTGTTTGGTTGTGTAATCATTTATTATCTTTGCAATGTTTTCCTTTCAAAACTCTCATATTCTGCATTTTACAAAAAAAAAAAAAAAAATCAAAACATTGCTTGTCTGCAAAATGTAAACATGTTTGTTTATATATATATATATATATATATATATATATATATATATATATATATATATATATATATATATATATATATATATATATATATATATATACATATCAAACTAAAAATATATAATAAAATAAAATTAAAGTATAACTTTTATTAAAAACTCTTGCTCTTTCCACAAGCAAGCGCTTATATTTTTGTTATGTTTTATAATATACTAGTTTTAATATTATGCTATATATAATATATAGTATTATATTAAAACTAGTATATTATAAAAATAGATAAAGTTTAGGCGCTTGCTGGTAAAAAGAATTTTTAATAGAAGGTATACATTAATTTAATTTTGAATTTTCTGCTTCCAAAAGTATGCGCGATTTTAATTCCAGTTTTATATCCGTTCATTTTAATTTTTAAATGAGTGAATTATGAAAGTTTTTTTTAACGTCATACATATTTATATTATTTTTTTATTTTTATTTATACTGTGTTACCATTTTAAAGTATTGTTTTATATAATACTTATAAATTATCATTAAATTAATAATTTTTAAGTGTTTGATAAGTGCTTAAAAAGTATTCAATTGCATTTGCGTTTTTTCCTATTCAATCCCGGGATTTCCCATGGACAAATTTCTCAATCCCGAAATTCCGGGATTGAAAATTTCCGTGATTTTTGCCATCCCTAGCTGAAATACAGAAATATTGTCTTCATTTGTCTTCATTTGTCATATTGTCTTCATTTGTCTGTCAGACAGAAATATTGTCTTTATTTATTAATGTATTTTTTAGTAATATTAATGTAATAGCAACTTAAAAAGTGGAACTTTTAATTTATAATGAACATGTAGTTACTTTTTAACAGTTGGTTTATATAAAATAGGGAGAGATTTAGCAACGAGACGCTGACAATATTTGACAACGGCGTTTGTTACGAACGCGTCGTTTGACTAAAGCCATTTAGCCTTTGTTTCGCAACACGTGCCTAAAAACCGTTATCAACAATGACGGCTATATTCTGCTTGAAATCTGTAGGAAGTTTAGTTTTTTTAGGCTACGCTGAAGATTTAATAGATATTTATAAATGAGTTGAACGATTCCCATGAACCATATCCATATTGGAAATATGATAGGTTTGATATAAATACTAGGTACAATGATGTACAATGTACAATTATTGTTTTTGGCATCTCAGAAAAAATTGTAAATGCACAGAGAACTACATGCAGTGGTATAGAAAAACCTTGCACTTTGCTAAAATGACTTGCTTTTCAATGTAAATAACGGGAGAGGAGAAATTAGTTACACAAAAATCAAAGCTCTGTATTTAAAAAAAAACTAAAGCAAAAATTTTTTAATTTTTTTTTTAAATTAATACAATATTTATTTTAACAAAATAATCTTTTATAAACCGATCCCTTGTTGGCTATTATTCTCAATTTTGTCTTGATACCCTTCATAAGCAATTGTAAAAATGTTGTACCAATTTTCAATTCAAACACGCATTGATACATCTAATCAATTGTTGTGAACATATGGCCTCCCATCCACCCTCATATACATTCTGAGTCAATGCTCAAAAGTCTCAATTGACCGGGCTTTGGGGACAATAGGAGGGTTCATATCAACCGGTACGAAATTGATATTTTCATCTATCCAGGATACGGCCTCATTAGACCTATTAACACTAGCTAAATCTGGCCAAAAAATGTAACTTAAGTACCTTGATGATACTCATCGATGAATGCTCTAAGGCTTTTCTCTAAGCATTCTTTGATATAAATGCTTTATTTTTTTGCAGCCGATGTTGTTGACCGAAAGAATGCTTTCGACATTCCACGCTCAGATAGTGCTATCCAAACAAGTAATTTTTATTTCAAAAATTTTCTATTCCTGCAAAACGAACATTATCTGGACATTATTTTTAATATAATAATTGATTTTACGAATAAAAACTTTTGTCATTGATGATGTTACAGTTTAGGGAATTCTTAGGCTTCCAATTGATCAGAGTGTTGTTTATAATACTCATAAGGAAAAACATGTCTTCAAATACTATAATTTAGAATGCCAAGTTAATCTTAGACCAACATACTTATAATAAAGCAATTGGCTGGGTGAATTTAAAAAAATAAAAATTCTTTTACGAAGTAATTGATCAGTTTTACGTAAAAACAAAATATCAGCAATTTTCCTTAAATTTTTATTTGCCTAAAACTGAACATAATTTGGAAGCTGGTATAATGACGAAATAAAACTAGCTAACCCTCCCTGACATATAGGTCAATTAAGATTAAATACTAAAAAGGGATATTTTACAGCACTCATTTAAAAGTTTATTTTTTAAATCGACACACTAAATTAGAAAAGTACTTATTAAACATTCTCTTCTGTCAACAGCAAGTAAAATATTGCAACTACCTTTCAGACAAAATAAATGAGACCGCGTATGCAAAACTTTTGTTCGTATTTTTACAATTTTGCTATTGTTTCGCAGTGGAAGCTATTAAAGTTCCACCACTGATATGGAACCATCAGGCCGTAAGAGTCTTAAGAGAAGAAAGAAATATATTATATAAGTGCAAGGGAATGCTAGATAAATTATAATATTTGGACAGATGTCCAGTATTAAGAGGTGGTGTTAAAGAGGGGAGTATTATTCACTAGTTAAGTTAGAGTTAAGTAAGTGTTCTTTAAGTTAGGTTTAAGTAAGTGTTGTTTCAGTGTTCTGTAAGTTTGTGTTAATTATTGTGCTTTGTGTTTGTGGTGTTCTAAATGTTCAAGTTTAATATATGAATTAATGTCTTTCTTTGTATGAATCTGTATTTTCGTAAATATTTTAATTTTCCGTCTTATTTAATTTTGATGTTATTATGTTCTTTGTGATCGTAATCTTTGTTAAAAGCACTTTATAAGATATGTTTTAACATATGTTGATAGAACATATGAGAGTGTGGAGTTTGTTGCTATTTTTGTAAGAACTATGTGCGGGGTGCAGTACAATTATAGCAACACAGTTTGGCTCAGTGGTGTTGGTTCGGGGCAGTATGATGCTTGTTAGGTAAACCAATAAGTTTCTTATATTATTTATAGAGAGACTTATGTATATCTAGAATATTATATATATCGTGTATAATATATCCGATATGCATAGTATGTATGCTATAAAGCTTTAGTGATTACCATCGTAAATTGGAGGTAATAAATTAGTAGTAAATTAGTAGTACAAATTATTGTAGTATAAAAGTAAAACAAGTTGAGGGGAAGGTGCTGCGCGAGTGGAGTTCGGGGTTGAGGTCATCATAATGGTCGAAAGTTGTGGCATGTGACAAACCTTCATCTCGTCAGGGCCATGTCGGAATGTCTAAGCTTGTTTCGAAGAAGTTAAAGTACTAAAACAACTCCATGGCCTACAGCTTAGTTACCACGTGAGGTTTAGATATGTGATGAACTCATACCCGAGGAGTCTCCCATTTCATCTGGTGTGCGTATCGAGAATTATAAGATCATACAGAATAGTGTAGATCATTATAATATGTTCTCACGCAATTATATAATACTGTGAGAGTTGATTTAGAATCTTAGGGGGTTGGGTACGGGAGAGCTGGTTTAGGCATAGAAGTATGTCTAAACCAGCCTAAACACCCATATAAGAACACAATTCTACATATACATGTATACACACCTAATGCATAAACACACGTCCACATACATGCACACGCATATGCGCATATAAACACGCAAACACATGCACACGCAAGTACACATATACTTGTGTGAGTACAACTCTGCATAAAACAGATAAATCAGGTAACGGAGTGAAATAGAGTGAAATAGAGGGGGTTGGGTGCAAGAGTATGAATCCAAATATAAATGTATGTGCACATGTATATGCACATACAAATATATCTGTATGAACACTACCATGTATAAAACAGAGGTCTATACATACTAAGAGGGTAACAGGGTAGGGTGTGCATATATGCATGCAAACACATACATCCCCACATGTCCGCATATACAGATGCATGCATATATGCATGCAAACACGCACAAATGATATACATAAATGAAGTACATACATATATAAACACAACAATTTTCAGATAACGGAGTCGGACCCTAGGGGGTTGGGTATGAGGGGGATAATTAATAGTTTTAAAGATGTTTTTGGTGTAAAGGTTTGAACTAAACCTACCGTTTGTAGCATTTGGCTGTCACTTAGTTCTTCGTCTTTTTGTGTTGTGTCTCCTTCTTTTTTGTCTTCGGGTTCCAGGGTGGTACTGTGCCTTAGTATTTCTAATTCTAATTTATCTACGGTCACGAGAACTTCTTGATTTCGGAACACGTCTTGTGTAAGGAATATGTCTTCCGGTGTGTTTGGACTCTATAATAAAATCTAAGTATGCATAATGTGTAAGAATAGTATGGGGTGCTTTCAATGGTGAATTGTAGTGGCGTGTGGTGTTCAAGTAAACGCTAAATTATAGTGGGGTGGTGATGGTATGACTTATTAAATATGTAAATGTGATAAAGGAAATGTTTTTCTTACCGTGTTGCTGGGTGTTGTAGTAGGGTATATATTTATGTAATTATTCGATGCCATTGTTTGTGTTGTCGTTAATGTGGATTTTTTTATTAAATAAACGTGAAAAAATATATTTCTGAACGCCAAAGTTGCTTTTTCTTCGCTTGTTAGCAGATATCTGATACGAACGAAACGTGTGCACATAAAAATGTAAAACTTCTGTTTTTAGAAATTCCATTGTTCTATCGTTGTAAGTTTTCAATGGTCTATTGTTCTATTTACGTGTCAGAGCTTCTTTAGTCTCCGCGAAAAGAGTTAGGTAATTCTCAAGGTGAGTTTTTCTATCATTTTCCGCGGGAATTATTTTTTGTTATTGTCATCGGTTTTATTTTAGAGACAAGTATTGAAATTGGCTGTCTCTGTAATTCAATGTCTTAGTGGGTATATTTAGAGCAGTTGTTCTAAGGGGGATTTAGATGTTTAATATATTTATGATAATTGTTGTGATAATTATTGATAATTAGGGTTTGGGTTACACGTAGATTCTGGATAAAGTCACGTGTTCCGGTTGGGATAAGGGTTATAGGGGTAAGAAATCATTGGTATTACAATAGGTGGTGATTCGGAATTATGTTACTAATGTTTTTAAGTATATATTTATCATTTAAATGTACCTTACTTTACAATTATATTGTTCGTGAAAACGTCTAAATTATCGGCCAAGAACCTTAATGTATTTTCCACTTCTTCTGTATCTTCTTTATTTATTTTTACTGGTGGTTCTTCGACCACTTTCTGCTCCTTTTCTAATGTTCCCTCACTATCTATAGATGCCTCTAAGTTCCGCTTAGCTGCAATTCTCTCTTGAATATTTTGTCGTCTTCGAACCCTTCTCCTCAATGTCCTTTTTGATGTTAAATCGTGATGGTTCTTAAAAGGAAGGTAAGTAATGAAAGAAAGGTTACGCGAGCAATCATTTTTCTTAGGTTAAGTCACTCGGGTTAGATTATTAGGAATTTATATGGGCTATCCTCAGCGTAGTAGTTACCTACGTGTAGACACCTAAATCATACACATCTCCCTACCTCAATACATCCCCTAATAACACTAATGTTAATAATCCCCATAATCCCCTCCTTCATTAACAAATGATTACAAAACATTACAAAAATGATCACCACGACCAAACATAATAGAAACGAATATCCTAAATTATAAACGTAAATATGACTTAACTATTGATCCTGATATAAAAACATAACAGATGTTTTGAACACAATGAATACATTGCACATAAGAAATATAATCGGCTATCCAACTGTCTCTTCGACTCTAGGAAGGTGTATTAAACTAAATCTGCGATATCCCACCTATCTTACAAACAGATAAAACAACTAAGTTTATCGCGCGTGACAGCAGCTATTGTACTAAAAAACTAATACAAATACAACCTAAAGAAAAATTACTAAAAACTTCATAAATGAAAATACTAATAAAAACAATTTGATTCATTTTTAATTAGAAAAACTTTATTATTAACACTAACGCAAGTAAAACCAAAAGTATAACTATTTTGTTAAATCCATATATGAAAAAATTTGTTTGCAAATATGCTTCGCGCAGTTTTAACCTTTATCGCCTAAAAAACATTTATGCTGCTAACTAATTTTCAAAAAATCTAAAAAGTGTGTATATTGTTAATGTATATTCCAAGTATTGACTATTTAAAAACTAAAAACAAAGAATTACTTATTTATATTAATATCATTCTATTTTTATAAAAAAGAATGATGGAACAGACAGAGTGGGGTTGATTGGCAATAACAATTGTCGCTGACAGGTTAGCGATTTGAGGAGGTCGGATTTCTGACTAGCCCTTCGCTGGCTGATTCAGTGACCCTTCTTCGTTGCTCTCCATCTCACAAGTCTAGTTTCATGATATTCTTGAAATTTAACGGTGATCCTGCATCGTTGAGGTATCAGCATAGAAGCCTGGTCGCCAATAAGTTAACGATTTGAGGAGGTTGGTTCACCGACTGACCCTTCGTTGGCTGATGTGGCGACCCTCTCTCGATGCTTTTATCTTAACTTTCAAGATCCAGCTAAAACAATGAGCAGCCCAAACACATAAATATTTAACACCAGCTGCACATTTAAATAAACTAAAAGAAGTTTTAAAAAAAATTCAAATGAAAAATGACGTAAAAAGTTAAAAAAGAAAACTAACTTAAAAAATTTTTTGTAAAAAAGCAACTTTATTATTAACACTAACGCAAGTAAAACCTAAAGTATAATTATTTTGTTAAATCCATATATGAAAAAATTTGTTAGCAAATATGCTTCGCGCAGTTTTAACCTTTATCGCCTAAAAAACATTTATGCTGCTAACTAATTTTCAAAAAATCTAAAAAGCGTATGTATTGTTAATGTAAATTCCGTCAGGGTTAGGGTCAGGGTTAGGGTTAGGGTTAGGGTTAGCCAGCCAAAACAATGAGCAGCCCAAACACGTAAATATTCAACACCAGCTACACTTCCAAATAAACTAAAAGATTTTTTAAAAAAATTTTAAAAGTGTTTATATCGTTAATTTTAATTCCAAGTATTGGTTGTTTAAAAACAAAGAATTATTTATTTTAATTAATAATATTCTATTTTTATAAAAAAGACTGATGAAAAAGACTGATGGAATAGACAGAGTAAGGCTGATCAGCGATGACACTTAGCACTGATAGGTTAACGATTTGAGGAGGATTGAGTTTTGATAATAAAATTTAAAAAAAGTGACTTCCGCGTCTTTAAACGATATATTAATTTGATTTTGGCGCCTATGTTTGGTTTATTTATTAGATTTTTGTATTATTTATTAGAATTTTAGACTTAAAAA
>NC_061169.1:38626282-38646282 GCF_022113875.1 Hydra vulgaris
ATGGCAGATTATAAGCATACTAATTGTATGTTTATAATCTGTTTAAACCTCAAGCACAATATTCACTCACATTTAAATTACGGTATGTATGTTCGCGTTCTGTTTAAACCTCTGGCACAATATTGACCAACACGTAAATTACTATATTTATGTTTGTGTTTAGTTTAAACCTCAAGCGCAATTTGTGTGATAAATGTGTCCATTTATCAAAATAGGCATATCAACATAGCAGCAAACATCTGAGTTAAAAAGCTTGGGTTAAAATTTTCTAATCAAAATGAGCCCTAAACTGTCATAGAAGAGAAATCACATTCGATATAGACTGTTTGTAAACCTTGCATTGGAATTTTTCTAGAAGGTTGACATCTAAAGTTTATTATTATATCCAAAATTTTCTTTTTCAACTTTTAATATATTTAAAAGTTTATGCTTTTTTTTTTAGAGTTTTTTTAAAGTCCATTTTTATTTCACTCCCTGTTCTTTTATGTTCAATTTTATTAATAGAAATGAGAATAAGCAGTTTGCTAATTGATTGTGTATTTTTCTGTCATATGCTTTCAATCGTTCTGCATTAAAAAAATCGTACATGTGAATAGGAAGGAACCTTGACGTGGTTCATGTGCTTTAAAACAAATACCTTCCAGACAGAAACTTTCTGATACCTTGTGTATGAGTAGTATTTTTATATTGGTAGTTTATAATCTTCTGGTTGAAATTCTTGCTTTCAAGGTGTGTTTTTTCTTGTTTATTTAGAATACGTTGTTTACATAGAATACGTTGAGGATTTTGAGAGACGAAGGTATAATTTTTATCAATTCTAAATACAAGCAGATGATTTAGAGTATTATTAAATAAAACGTAATGTACGGAATTTGACTGAAGTTAGTTTGAATATAGATAACTTTTAAATATAGATAACAATTTTTTTTTATTACTTAACTTTTTAATTTTCTACTTGGTCGTTCAACTTTAAGTTTTATATCTAAAACAAATGGCTGTGTGAGATCATATCGTTATCTAATCATAAATTTATTTTAGGGAATAATCAGTATGAAAAATAAATGCTTAAGAAGATGTTTAACAACGACAATGAACTTCAAACATTTTTTTAAATGTTATTGTTAATTGCAGTTAATTTATATTAACATATTATTTATGTAACAGTGTGTAAGATATATATGAAATTGTGTATTTAATTTTAAACATTTTTAATACTAGTTTCATTAATTCAGGTTTTTTTTAAGTTTTTTTAAATTTTATTATTATGAAATTAACCTCTTTTAATTAAACTGCGACAGCTTAAATTAGGGATGGCAATCCCGGGATTTCGTAAAAAATGTTCATCCCGAAATCCCGGGATTAGTCTCGATCCCGAAATTTCCCGGAATTTCGGGATCGTCAAAAAAAAGACAAAGTTTAAGCTTATAATTGTAGTTTAGTAATTTTTATATCGTCTTTGGTATAGTAGCTGTTTGGTTGTGTAATCATTTATTATCTTTGCAATGTTTTCCTTTCAAAACTCTCATATTCTGCATTTTACAAAAAAAAAAAAAAAAATCAAAACATTGCTTGTCTGCAAAATGTAAACATGTTTGTTTATATATATATATATATATATATATATATATATATATATATATATATATATATATATATATATATATATATATATATATATATATATATACATATCAAACTAAAAATATATAATAAAATAAAATTAAAGTATAACTTTTATTAAAAACTCTTGCTCTTTCCACAAGCAAGCGCTTATATTTTTGTTATGTTTTATAATATACTAGTTTTAATATTATGCTATATATAATATATAGTATTATATTAAAACTAGTATATTATAAAAATAGATAAAGTTTAGGCGCTTGCTGGTAAAAAGAATTTTTAATAGAAGGTATACATTAATTTAATTTTGAATTTTCTGCTTCCAAAAGTATGCGCGATTTTAATTCCAGTTTTATATCCGTTCATTTTAATTTTTAAATGAGTGAATTATGAAAGTTTTTTTTAACGTCATACATATTTATATTATTTTTTTATTTTTATTTATACTGTGTTACCATTTTAAAGTATTGTTTTATATAATACTTATAAATTATCATTAAATTAATAATTTTTAAGTGTTTGATAAGTGCTTAAAAAGTATTCAATTGCATTTGCGTTTTTTCCTATTCAATCCCGGGATTTCCCATGGACAAATTTCTCAATCCCGAAATTCCGGGATTGAAAATTTCCGTGATTTTTGCCATCCCTAGCTGAAATACAGAAATATTGTCTTCATTTGTCTTCATTTGTCATATTGTCTTCATTTGTCTGTCAGACAGAAATATTGTCTTTATTTATTAATGTATTTTTTAGTAATATTAATGTAATAGCAACTTAAAAAGTGGAACTTTTAATTTATAATGAACATGTAGTTACTTTTTAACAGTTGGTTTATATAAAATAGGGAGAGATTTAGCAACGAGACGCTGACAATATTTGACAACGGCGTTTGTTACGAACGCGTCGTTTGACTAAAGCCATTTAGCCTTTGTTTCGCAACACGTGCCTAAAAACCGTTATCAACAATGACGGCTATATTCTGCTTGAAATCTGTAGGAAGTTTAGTTTTTTTAGGCTACGCTGAAGATTTAATAGATATTTATAAATGAGTTGAACGATTCCCATGAACCATATCCATATTGGAAATATGATAGGTTTGATATAAATACTAGGTACAATGATGTACAATGTACAATTATTGTTTTTGGCATCTCAGAAAAAATTGTAAATGCACAGAGAACTACATGCAGTGGTATAGAAAAACCTTGCACTTTGCTAAAATGACTTGCTTTTCAATGTAAATAACGGGAGAGGAGAAATTAGTTACACAAAAATCAAAGCTCTGTATTTAAAAAAAAACTAAAGCAAAAATTTTTTAATTTTTTTTTTAAATTAATACAATATTTATTTTAACAAAATAATCTTTTATAAACCGATCCCTTGTTGGCTATTATTCTCAATTTTGTCTTGATACCCTTCATAAGCAATTGTAAAAATGTTGTACCAATTTTCAATTCAAACACGCATTGATACATCTAATCAATTGTTGTGAACATATGGCCTCCCATCCACCCTCATATACATTCTGAGTCAATGCTCAAAAGTCTCAATTGACCGGGCTTTGGGGACAATAGGAGGGTTCATATCAACCGGTACGAAATTGATATTTTCATCTATCCAGGATACGGCCTCATTAGACCTATTAACACTAGCTAAATCTGGCCAAAAAATGTAACTTAAGTACCTTGATGATACTCATCGATGAATGCTCTAAGGCTTTTCTCTAAGCATTCTTTGATATAAATGCTTTATTTTTTTGCAGCCGATGTTGTTGACCGAAAGAATGCTTTCGACATTCCACGCTCAGATAGTGCTATCCAAACAAGTAATTTTTATTTCAAAAATTTTCTATTCCTGCAAAACGAACATTATCTGGACATTATTTTTAATATAATAATTGATTTTACGAATAAAAACTTTTGTCATTGATGATGTTACAGTTTAGGGAATTCTTAGGCTTCCAATTGATCAGAGTGTTGTTTATAATACTCATAAGGAAAAACATGTCTTCAAATACTATAATTTAGAATGCCAAGTTAATCTTAGACCAACATACTTATAATAAAGCAATTGGCTGGGTGAATTTAAAAAAATAAAAATTCTTTTACGAAGTAATTGATCAGTTTTACGTAAAAACAAAATATCAGCAATTTTCCTTAAATTTTTATTTGCCTAAAACTGAACATAATTTGGAAGCTGGTATAATGACGAAATAAAACTAGCTAACCCTCCCTGACATATAGGTCAATTAAGATTAAATACTAAAAAGGGATATTTTACAGCACTCATTTAAAAGTTTATTTTTTAAATCGACACACTAAATTAGAAAAGTACTTATTAAACATTCTCTTCTGTCAACAGCAAGTAAAATATTGCAACTACCTTTCAGACAAAATAAATGAGACCGCGTATGCAAAACTTTTGTTCGTATTTTTACAATTTTGCTATTGTTTCGCAGTGGAAGCTATTAAAGTTCCACCACTGATATGGAACCATCAGGCCGTAAGAGTCTTAAGAGAAGAAAGAAATATATTATATAAGTGCAAGGGAATGCTAGATAAATTATAATATTTGGACAGATGTCCAGTATTAAGAGGTGGTGTTAAAGAGGGGAGTATTATTCACTAGTTAAGTTAGAGTTAAGTAAGTGTTCTTTAAGTTAGGTTTAAGTAAGTGTTGTTTCAGTGTTCTGTAAGTTTGTGTTAATTATTGTGCTTTGTGTTTGTGGTGTTCTAAATGTTCAAGTTTAATATATGAATTAATGTCTTTCTTTGTATGAATCTGTATTTTCGTAAATATTTTAATTTTCCGTCTTATTTAATTTTGATGTTATTATGTTCTTTGTGATCGTAATCTTTGTTAAAAGCACTTTATAAGATATGTTTTAACATATGTTGATAGAACATATGAGAGTGTGGAGTTTGTTGCTATTTTTGTAAGAACTATGTGCGGGGTGCAGTACAATTATAGCAACACAGTTTGGCTCAGTGGTGTTGGTTCGGGGCAGTATGATGCTTGTTAGGTAAACCAATAAGTTTCTTATATTATTTATAGAGAGACTTATGTATATCTAGAATATTATATATATCGTGTATAATATATCCGATATGCATAGTATGTATGCTATAAAGCTTTAGTGATTACCATCGTAAATTGGAGGTAATAAATTAGTAGTAAATTAGTAGTACAAATTATTGTAGTATAAAAGTAAAACAAGTTGAGGGGAAGGTGCTGCGCGAGTGGAGTTCGGGGTTGAGGTCATCATAATGGTCGAAAGTTGTGGCATGTGACAAACCTTCATCTCGTCAGGGCCATGTCGGAATGTCTAAGCTTGTTTCGAAGAAGTTAAAGTACTAAAACAACTCCATGGCCTACAGCTTAGTTACCACGTGAGGTTTAGATATGTGATGAACTCATACCCGAGGAGTCTCCCATTTCATCTGGTGTGCGTATCGAGAATTATAAGATCATACAGAATAGTGTAGATCATTATAATATGTTCTCACGCAATTATATAATACTGTGAGAGTTGATTTAGAATCTTAGGGGGTTGGGTACGGGAGAGCTGGTTTAGGCATAGAAGTATGTCTAAACCAGCCTAAACACCCATATAAGAACACAATTCTACATATACATGTATACACACCTAATGCATAAACACACGTCCACATACATGCACACGCATATGCGCATATAAACACGCAAACACATGCACACGCAAGTACACATATACTTGTGTGAGTACAACTCTGCATAAAACAGATAAATCAGGTAACGGAGTGAAATAGAGTGAAATAGAGGGGGTTGGGTGCAAGAGTATGAATCCAAATATAAATGTATGTGCACATGTATATGCACATACAAATATATCTGTATGAACACTACCATGTATAAAACAGAGGTCTATACATACTAAGAGGGTAACAGGGTAGGGTGTGCATATATGCATGCAAACACATACATCCCCACATGTCCGCATATACAGATGCATGCATATATGCATGCAAACACGCACAAATGATATACATAAATGAAGTACATACATATATAAACACAACAATTTTCAGATAACGGAGTCGGACCCTAGGGGGTTGGGTATGAGGGGGATAATTAATAGTTTTAAAGATGTTTTTGGTGTAAAGGTTTGAACTAAACCTACCGTTTGTAGCATTTGGCTGTCACTTAGTTCTTCGTCTTTTTGTGTTGTGTCTCCTTCTTTTTTGTCTTCGGGTTCCAGGGTGGTACTGTGCCTTAGTATTTCTAATTCTAATTTATCTACGGTCACGAGAACTTCTTGATTTCGGAACACGTCTTGTGTAAGGAATATGTCTTCCGGTGTGTTTGGACTCTATAATAAAATCTAAGTATGCATAATGTGTAAGAATAGTATGGGGTGCTTTCAATGGTGAATTGTAGTGGCGTGTGGTGTTCAAGTAAACGCTAAATTATAGTGGGGTGGTGATGGTATGACTTATTAAATATGTAAATGTGATAAAGGAAATGTTTTTCTTACCGTGTTGCTGGGTGTTGTAGTAGGGTATATATTTATGTAATTATTCGATGCCATTGTTTGTGTTGTCGTTAATGTGGATTTTTTTATTAAATAAACGTGAAAAAATATATTTCTGAACGCCAAAGTTGCTTTTTCTTCGCTTGTTAGCAGATATCTGATACGAACGAAACGTGTGCACATAAAAATGTAAAACTTCTGTTTTTAGAAATTCCATTGTTCTATCGTTGTAAGTTTTCAATGGTCTATTGTTCTATTTACGTGTCAGAGCTTCTTTAGTCTCCGCGAAAAGAGTTAGGTAATTCTCAAGGTGAGTTTTTCTATCATTTTCCGCGGGAATTATTTTTTGTTATTGTCATCGGTTTTATTTTAGAGACAAGTATTGAAATTGGCTGTCTCTGTAATTCAATGTCTTAGTGGGTATATTTAGAGCAGTTGTTCTAAGGGGGATTTAGATGTTTAATATATTTATGATAATTGTTGTGATAATTATTGATAATTAGGGTTTGGGTTACACGTAGATTCTGGATAAAGTCACGTGTTCCGGTTGGGATAAGGGTTATAGGGGTAAGAAATCATTGGTATTACAATAGGTGGTGATTCGGAATTATGTTACTAATGTTTTTAAGTATATATTTATCATTTAAATGTACCTTACTTTACAATTATATTGTTCGTGAAAACGTCTAAATTATCGGCCAAGAACCTTAATGTATTTTCCACTTCTTCTGTATCTTCTTTATTTATTTTTACTGGTGGTTCTTCGACCACTTTCTGCTCCTTTTCTAATGTTCCCTCACTATCTATAGATGCCTCTAAGTTCCGCTTAGCTGCAATTCTCTCTTGAATATTTTGTCGTCTTCGAACCCTTCTCCTCAATGTCCTTTTTGATGTTAAATCGTGATGGTTCTTAAAAGGAAGGTAAGTAATGAAAGAAAGGTTACGCGAGCAATCATTTTTCTTAGGTTAAGTCACTCGGGTTAGATTATTAGGAATTTATATGGGCTATCCTCAGCGTAGTAGTTACCTACGTGTAGACACCTAAATCATACACATCTCCCTACCTCAATACATCCCCTAATAACACTAATGTTAATAATCCCCATAATCCCCTCCTTCATTAACAAATGATTACAAAACATTACAAAAATGATCACCACGACCAAACATAATAGAAACGAATATCCTAAATTATAAACGTAAATATGACTTAACTATTGATCCTGATATAAAAACATAACAGATGTTTTGAACACAATGAATACATTGCACATAAGAAATATAATCGGCTATCCAACTGTCTCTTCGACTCTAGGAAGGTGTATTAAACTAAATCTGCGATATCCCACCTATCTTACAAACAGATAAAACAACTAAGTTTATCGCGCGTGACAGCAGCTATTGTACTAAAAAACTAATACAAATACAACCTAAAGAAAAATTACTAAAAACTTCATAAATGAAAATACTAATAAAAACAATTTGATTCATTTTTAATTAGAAAAACTTTATTATTAACACTAACGCAAGTAAAACCAAAAGTATAACTATTTTGTTAAATCCATATATGAAAAAATTTGTTTGCAAATATGCTTCGCGCAGTTTTAACCTTTATCGCCTAAAAAACATTTATGCTGCTAACTAATTTTCAAAAAATCTAAAAAGTGTGTATATTGTTAATGTATATTCCAAGTATTGACTATTTAAAAACTAAAAACAAAGAATTACTTATTTATATTAATATCATTCTATTTTTATAAAAAAGAATGATGGAACAGACAGAGTGGGGTTGATTGGCAATAACAATTGTCGCTGACAGGTTAGCGATTTGAGGAGGTCGGATTTCTGACTAGCCCTTCGCTGGCTGATTCAGTGACCCTTCTTCGTTGCTCTCCATCTCACAAGTCTAGTTTCATGATATTCTTGAAATTTAACGGTGATCCTGCATCGTTGAGGTATCAGCATAGAAGCCTGGTCGCCAATAAGTTAACGATTTGAGGAGGTTGGTTCACCGACTGACCCTTCGTTGGCTGATGTGGCGACCCTCTCTCGATGCTTTTATCTTAACTTTCAAGATCCAGCTAAAACAATGAGCAGCCCAAACACATAAATATTTAACACCAGCTGCACATTTAAATAAACTAAAAGAAGTTTTAAAAAAAATTCAAATGAAAAATGACGTAAAAAGTTAAAAAAGAAAACTAACTTAAAAAATTTTTTGTAAAAAAGCAACTTTATTATTAACACTAACGCAAGTAAAACCTAAAGTATAATTATTTTGTTAAATCCATATATGAAAAAATTTGTTAGCAAATATGCTTCGCGCAGTTTTAACCTTTATCGCCTAAAAAACATTTATGCTGCTAACTAATTTTCAAAAAATCTAAAAAGCGTATGTATTGTTAATGTAAATTCCGTCAGGGTTAGGGTCAGGGTTAGGGTTAGGGTTAGGGTTAGCCAGCCAAAACAATGAGCAGCCCAAACACGTAAATATTCAACACCAGCTACACTTCCAAATAAACTAAAAGATTTTTTAAAAAAATTTTAAAAGTGTTTATATCGTTAATTTTAATTCCAAGTATTGGTTGTTTAAAAACAAAGAATTATTTATTTTAATTAATAATATTCTATTTTTATAAAAAAGACTGATGAAAAAGACTGATGGAATAGACAGAGTAAGGCTGATCAGCGATGACACTTAGCACTGATAGGTTAACGATTTGAGGAGGATTGAGTTTTGATAATAAAATTTAAAAAAAGTGACTTCCGCGTCTTTAAACGATATATTAATTTGATTTTGGCGCCTATGTTTGGTTTATTTATTAGATTTTTGTATTATTTATTAGAATTTTAGACTTAAAAATACTTTTTCTTTACCTTTTACAATAACTACTACGCTGAGGATAGCCCATATAAATTCCTAATAATCTAACCCGAGTGACTTAACCTAAGAAAAATGATTGCTCGCGTAACCTTTCTTTCATTACTTACCTTCCTTTTAAGAACCATCACGATTTAACATCAAAAAGGACATTGAGGAGAAGGGTTCGAAGACGACAAAATATTCAAGAGAGAATTGCAGCTAAGCGGAACTTAGAGGCATCTATAGATAGTGAGGGAACATTAGAAAAGGAGCAGAAAGTGGTCGAAGAACCACCAGTAAAAATAAATAAAGAAGATACAGAAGAAGTGGAAAATACATTAAGGTTCTTGGCCGATAATTTAGACGTTTTCACGAACAATATAATTGTAAAGTAAGGTACATTTAAATGATAAATATATACTTAAAAACATTAGTAACATAATTCCGAATCACCACCTATTGTAATACCAATGATTTCTTACCCCTATAACCCTTATCCCAACCGGAACACGTGACTTTATCCAGAATCTACGTGTAACCCAAACCCTAATTATCAATAATTATCACAACAATTATCATAAATATATTAAACATCTAAATCCCCCTTAGAACAACTGCTCTAAATATACCCACTAAGACATTGAATTACAGAGACAGCCAATTTCAATACTTGTCTCTAAAATAAAACCGATGACAATAACAAAAAATAATTCCCGCGGAAAATGATAGAAAAACTCACCTTGAGAATTACCTAACTCTTTTCGCGGAGACTAAAGAAGCTCTGACACGTAAATAGAACAATAGACCATTGAAAACTTACAACGATAGAACAATGGAATTTCTAAAAACAGAAGTTTTACATTTTTATGTGCACACGTTTCGTTCGTATCAGATATCTGCTAACAAGCGAAGAAAAAGCAACTTTGGCGTTCAGAAATATATTTTTTCACGTTTATTTAATAAAAAAATCCACATTAACGACAACACAAACAATGGCATCGAATAATTACATAAATATATACCCTACTACAACACCCAGCAACACGGTAAGAAAAACATTTCCTTTATCACATTTACATATTTAATAAGTCATACCATCACCACCCCACTATAATTTAGCGTTTACTTGAACACCACACGCCACTACAATTCACCATTGAAAGCACCCCATACTATTCTTACACATTATGCATACTTAGATTTTATTATAGAGTCCAAACACACCGGAAGACATATTCCTTACACAAGACGTGTTCCGAAATCAAGAAGTTCTCGTGACCGTAGATAAATTAGAATTAGAAATACTAAGGCACAGTACCACCCTGGAACCCGAAGACAAAAAAGAAGGAGACACAACACAAAAAGACGAAGAACTAAGTGACAGCCAAATGCTACAAACGGTAGGTTTAGTTCAAACCTTTACACCAAAAACATCTTTAAAACTATTAATTATCCCCCTCATACCCAACCCCCTAGGGTCCGACTCCGTTATCTGAAAATTGTTGTGTTTATATATGTATGTACTTCATTTATGTATATCATTTGTGCGTGTTTGCATGCATATATGCATGCATCTGTATATGCGGACATGTGGGGATGTATGTGTTTGCATGCATATATGCACACCCTACCCTGTTACCCTCTTAGTATGTATAGACCTCTGTTTTATACATGGTAGTGTTCATACAGATATATTTGTATGTGCATATACATGTGCACATACATTTATATTTGGATTCATACTCTTGCACCCAACCCCCTCTATTTCACTCTATTTCACTCCGTTACCTGATTTATCTGTTTTATGCAGAGTTGTACTCACACAAGTATATGTGTACTTGCGTGTGCATGTGTTTGCGTGTTTATATGCGCATATGCGTGTGCATGTATGTGGACGTGTGTTTATGCATTAGGTGTGTATACATGTATATGTAGAATTGTGTTCTTATATGGGTGTTTAGGCTGGTTTAGACATACTTCTATGCCTAAACCAGCTCTCCCGTACCCAACCCCCTAAGATTCTAAATCAACTCTCACAGTATTATATAATTGCGTGAGAACATATTATAATGATCTACACTATTCTGTATGATCTTATAATTCTCGATACGCACACCAGATGAAATGGGAGACTCCTCGGGTATGAGTTCATCACATATCTAAACCTCACGTGGTAACTAAGCTGTAGGCCATGGAGTTGTTTTAGTACTTTAACTTCTTCGAAACAAGCTTAGACATTCCGACATGGCCCTGACGAGATGAAGGTTTGTCACATGCCACAACTTTCGACTATTATGATGACCTCAACCCCGAACTCCACTCGCGCAGCACCTTCCCCTCAACTTGTTTTACTTTTATACTACAATAATTTGTACTACTAATTTACTACTAATTTATTACCTCCAATTTACGATGGTAATCACTAAAGCTTTATAGCATACATACTATGCATATCGGATATATTATACACGATATATATAATATTCTAGATATACATAAGTCTCTCTATAAATAATATAAGAAACTTATTGGTTTACCTAACAAGCATCATACTGCCCCGAACCAACACCACTGAGCCAAACTGTGTTGCTATAATTGTACTGCACCCCGCACATAGTTCTTACAAAAATAGCAACAAACTCCACACTCTCATATGTTCTATCAACATATGTTAAAACATATCTTACAAAGTGCTTTTAACAAAGATTACGATCACAAAGAACATAATAACATCAAAATTAAATAAGACGGAAAATTAAAATATTTACGAAAATACAGATTCATACAAAGAAAGACATTAATTCATATATTAAACTTGAACATTTAGAACACCACAAACACAAAGCACAATAATTAACACAAACTTACAGAACACTGAAACAACACTTACTTAAACCTAACTTAAAGAACACTTACTTAACTCTAACTTAACTAGTGAATAATACTCCCCTCTTTAACACCACCTCTTAATACTGGACATCTGTCCAAATATTATAATTTATCTAGCACTCCCTTGCACTTATATAATATATTTCTTTCTTCTCTTAAGACTCTTACGGCCTGATGGTTCCATATCAGTGGTGGAACTTTAATAGCTTCCACTGCGAAACAATAGCAGATTTAATCCCTCTCCCGTCCCACTAGTGGGAACGGGATGCGGAACTTGGGCAACAACTTCTTCGGACAAATAACTTTATACACATCTTGCACTTTTTGTATCTTTCTTTACACCATCTTTTTACACTCTTTCTCAACTTTCTAATTCAACTCTTTTATGAAAACCAGACTTACGTAAAACCCAAACGAAACTTATAACACAAAAGGAACCACTAAAATTACAAGATAGCAATGACACTTAATACTACTACGGGACACTAATAAGTACACCTAATACTACCACGAACACTAAACACCTTATACAAACATCTAAAACACTAATAACATTTAAAACTACCACCACGAACACGACACTAATAACACGATATTAGTAATGCCATTAATTACATATCTTTCACCTTAGCTCATATCACTGGCAGAAGGAAACCGTAACTTATACACAACTAGCAACAGCCATAGAAACTTCAAACCCCTCTCTTACAAAAAATTATTCATGTCACAATGGGCCGGAAAACTAAACGCAAACTACAACAAACAACTTAAAGAAAAGATTAACATCACTAGAACCAATATGCAAAACAAAACAATTACGAACATCTCAGGCACCCAATTAACAAAAAATGAACTTACTATACTAAATAAAGGACTTAAATTTATCTACTCCCCACAGGAACCTGACTTTGATCTATATACGAAACAAATAAAAAAATTTAAACGGCATATTTACTGTAAAATGTTTTTTAATAAACAACACCCAACATCGCAAAACCCAACGAAAAAAGACCGCACGCTCAAACGACCCAACCCTAATTGGAACCCCCTTGCAGATAAAAACATGAAACTCAAAAGATACATGACCATAATAGACAGAGAGACGGAAAGAATCATGAAAGATCCAACCTACACAAATGCAAATAACACCACAATCAATGAAAGGAAAGCTCTGTATAAACTAAGAAGAAACAAATCCATAACAATCAAGAAGACAGATAAGGGCGGTGGTATATGCATATTAGATAAGAAAACATATGAAGAAAAAATTTTACAACTTTTGGAAGACAAAAACACATACGACGAACTACCAAACGACACAACAGAAATGGTAACAGACAAAATAATAAACGAAATTATTATGATGAGGAATGCACGAGCGATCCCCGAGAAAGTAGCCAACTTCATACTACCCAACACACCGAGTCGCACTCCCCTATTTTACGGACTACCCAAAATACACAAACAAGGAACACCACTACGACCGATAGTTTCTGGGTGCGATGGACCGACTGATAACCTCTCTGAATATGTGGTAAAGTACCTGCAACCTATGGCAGAAACACTTCCCGCATACTTCAGGGACACCACTCACTTGCTTAGATTACTATCTGACATCAACTTCCCCGAGAGCCCGATAACACTGATAACTGCCGACGTAACATCGCTATACACTAACATACCACACAATGACGGCATCCAAACTATCAAAAACTTTATAACCGAACATTTACATACCATCAAATTCCCTCCCGAACTACCACCCATCATACCGACTAGACATTTTTGCCACCTTATTGAACTGATACTTAAGAACAGCTCGTTTATGTTTGGCGACAGGACGTTCCGCCAGAAATTTGGCACCTCCATGGGTACCAGAATGGCACCGCCCTACGCCAACATATTCATGAGTACTTTTGACAAAACAATACACAACAAATTTAAAAACAGTATTTTACTGTACAAAAGATTCATCGACGACATACTGATCATATTTACGGGCACTACACAACAAACGGAAGAACTTACCACATACGCCAACACCCTACATAACGACATCAAATTTACATTCAACACCTCCAATGACAAGATCAACTTCATGGACATCACTCTACAAATAAACAAAAATAACAACACACTCACCTCAAAACTTTACAGAAAACCTACAGACACCCTGTCCCTCCTAAACTTTCACTCAAACCATCCCAGACACCAAAAAATAGGCATCATCTACAGCTAAGCACTACGACTCAACAGACTCATCTCCGATGAAGACGAACTAAACAAAGAACTCAAGAACCTTACAATTACACTCGTCACTAAAAACTACCCACTTAACGTCATTAACCACCACATCTCCAGAGCCTTACTTAAAACCCAAACGGAACTAATAACCCAATCGAAACCACTAAAATTACAAGACAACGATGACACCACATCCAATCAAATCCCCATCATACTCCCCAACGACAACATAGAGAGGGAACTAGCACAAATGATCACAAAACACTGGGCTATTATCAAAAACGACCCTGACCTAAACACAACACTGAAACCTGCACTACTTAAAGTACTATCCAACCACAAATCATTAAACGACCTACTTATATCTACAAGACACAAAGCTTACACACACAAAACTACAAACAAACGACCACTACCACCACCATCCAAGTACGACACAACCATGACTGCTCCCCATAACCTGACCAAGACACAATGAATGAGAGGAATACAACTGTACATGAAATGACAGAATAATACATCAACAGGAAAAATCTGAATATATTTACTTTGCGAATAAAGGTTTTTTAAAAAAACATCAACTAGAAATACACCCACATAAAATACTTGTAAACATAATTTACTTATAAATAGAAATACTTATACCAGACCATTGTATTTAGTTATAATAATACAGACATCTAAATCATACACATCTCCCTACCTCAATACATCCCCTAATAACACTAATGTTAATAATCCCCATAATCCCCTCCTTCATTAACAAATGATTACAAAACATTACAAAAATGATCACCACGACCAAACATAATAGAAACGAATATCCTAAATTATAAACGTAAATATGACTTAACTATTGATCCTGATATAAAAACATAACAGATGTTTTGAACACAATGAATACATTGCACATAAGAAATATAATCGGCTATCCAACTGTCTCTTCGACTCTAGGAAGGTGTATTAAACTAAATCTGCGATATCCCACCTATCTTACAAACAGATAAAACAACTAAGTTTATCGCGCGTGACAGCAGCTATTGTACTAAAAAACTAATACAAATACAACCTAAAGAAAAATTACTAAAAACTTCATAAATGAAAATACTAATAAAAACAATTTGATTCATTTTTAATTAGAAAAACTTTATTATTAACACTAACGCAAGTAAAACCTAAAGTATAATTATTTTATTAAATCCATATATGAAAAAATTTGTTAGCAAATATGCTTCGCGCAGTTTTAACCTTTATCGCCTAAAAACATTTATGCTGCTAACTAATTTTCAAAAAATCTAAAAAGCGTATATATTGTTAATGTAAATTCCAAGTATTGATTATTTAAGAACAAAGAATTACTTATTTATAGTAATATCATTCTATTTTTATAAAAAAGATTGATGGAACAGACAGAGTGGGGTTGATCGGAAATAACAATTGTCGCTGACAGGTTAACGATTTGAGGAGGTCGGATTTCTGACAGGCCCTTCGCTGGCTGATCCAGTGACCCTTCTTCGTTGCTCTCCATCTCACAAGTCTAGTTTCATGATATTCTTGAAATTTAACGGTGATCCTGCATCGTTGAGGTATCAGCATAGAAGCCTGGTCGCCAATAAGTTAACGATTTGAGGAGGTTGGTTCACCGACTGACCCTTCGTTGGCTGATGTGGCGACCCTCTCTCGATGCTTTTATCTTAACTTTCAAGATCCAGCTAAAACAATGAGCAGCCCAAACACATAAATATTTAACACCAGCTGCACATTTAAATAAACTAAAAGAAGTTTTAAAAAAAATTCAAATGAAAAATGACGTAAAAAGTTAAAAAAGAAAACTAACTTAAAAATTTTTTTGTAAAAAAGCAACTTTATTATTAACACTAACGCAAGTAAAACCTAAAGTATAATTATTTTGTTAAATCCATATATGAAAAAATTTGTTAGCAAATATGCTTCGCGCAGTTTTAACCTTTATCGCCTAAAAAACATTTATGCTGCTAACTAATTTTCAAAAAATCTAAAAAGCGTATGTATTGTTAATGTAAATTCCGTCAGGGTTAGGGTCAGGGTTAGGGTTAGGGTTAGCCAGCCAAAACAATGAGCAGCCCAAACACGTAAATATTCAACACCAGCTACACTTCCAAATAAACTAAAAGATTTTTTAAAAAAATTTTAAAAGTGTTTATATCGTTAATTTTAATTCCAAGTATTGGTTGTTTAAAAACAAAGAATTATTTATTTTAATTAATAATATTCTATTTTTATAAAAAAGACTGATGAAAAAGACTGATGGAATAGACAGAGTAAGGCTGATCAGCGATGACACTTAGCACTGATAGGTTAACGATTTGAGGAGGATTGAGTTTTGATAATAAAATTTAAAAAAAGTGACTTCCGCGTCTTTAAACGATATATTAATTTGATTTTGGCGCCTATGTTTGGTTTATTTATTAGATTTTTGTATTATTTATTAGAATTTTAGACTTAAAAATACTTTTTCTTTACCTTTTACAATAACTACTACGCTGAGGATAGCCCATATAAATTCCTAATAATCTAACCCGAGTGACTTAACCTAAGAAAAATGATTGCTCGCGTAACCTTTCTTTCATTACTTACCTTCCTTTTAAGAACCATCACGATTTAACATCAAAAAGGACATTGAGGAGAAGGGTTCGAAGACGACAAAATATTCAAGAGAGAATTGCAGCTAAGCGGAACTTAGAGGCATCTATAGATAGTGAGGGAACATTAGAAAAGGAGCAGAAAGTGGTCGAAGAACCACCAGTAAAAATAAATAAAGAAGATACAGAAGAAGTGGAAAATACATTAAGGTTCTTGGCCGATAATTTAGACGTTTTCACGAACAATATAATTGTAAAGTAAGGTACATTTAAATGATAAATATATACTTAAAAACATTAGTAACATAATTCCGAATCACCACCTATTGTAATACCAATGATTTCTTACCCCTATAACCCTTATCCCAACCGGAACACGTGACTTTATCCAGAATCTACGTGTAACCCAAACCCTAATTATCAATAATTATCACAACAATTATCATAAATATATTAAACATCTAAATCCCCCTTAGAACAACTGCTCTAAATATACCCACTAAGACATTGAATTACAGAGACAGCCAATTTCAATACTTGTCTCTAAAATAAAACCGATGACAATAACAAAAAATAATTCCCGCGGAAAATGATAGAAAAACTCACCTTGAGAATTACCTAACTCTTTTCGCGGAGACTAAAGAAGCTCTGACACGTAAATAGAACAATAGACCATTGAAAACTTACAACGATAGAACAATGGAATTTCTAAAAACAGAAGTTTTACATTTTTATGTGCACACGTTTCGTTCGTATCAGATATCTGCTAACAAGCGAAGAAAAAGCAACTTTGGCGTTCAGAAATATATTTTTTCACGTTTATTTAATAAAAAAATCCACATTAACGACAACACAAACAATGGCATCGAATAATTACATAAATATATACCCTACTACAACACCCAGCAACACGGTAAGAAAAACATTTCCTTTATCACATTTACATATTTAATAAGTCATACCATCACCACCCCACTATAATTTAGCGTTTACTTGAACACCACACGCCACTACAATTCACCATTGAAAGCACCCCATACTATTCTTACACATTATGCATACTTAGATTTTATTATAGAGTCCAAACACACCGGAAGACATATTCCT
This sequence comes from Hydra vulgaris, assembly GCF_022113875.1. NCBI lineage: Eukaryota > Metazoa > Cnidaria > Hydrozoa > Anthoathecata > Hydridae > Hydra > Hydra vulgaris. The sequence goes on from NC_061169.1 coordinate 38,644,137, forward strand.
TACACAAGACGTGTTCCGAAATCAAGAAGTTCTCGTGACCGTAGATAAATTAGAATTAGAAATACTAAGGCACAGTACCACCCTGGAACCCGAAGACAAAAAAGAAGGAGACACAACACAAAAAGACGAAGAACTAAGTGACAGCCAAATGCTACAAACGGTAGGTTTAGTTCAAACCTTTACACCAAAAACATCTTTAAAACTATTAATTATCCCCCTCATACCCAACCCCCTAGGGTCCGACTCCGTTATCTGAAAATTGTTGTGTTTATATATGTATGTACTTCATTTATGTATATCATTTGTGCGTGTTTGCATGCATATATGCATGCATCTGTATATGCGGACATGTGGGGATGTATGTGTTTGCATGCATATATGCACACCCTACCCTGTTACCCTCTTAGTATGTATAGACCTCTGTTTTATACATGGTAGTGTTCATACAGATATATTTGTATGTGCATATACATGTGCACATACATTTATATTTGGATTCATACTCTTGCACCCAACCCCCTCTATTTCACTCTATTTCACTCCGTTACCTGATTTATCTGTTTTATGCAGAGTTGTACTCACACAAGTATATGTGTACTTGCGTGTGCATGTGTTTGCGTGTTTATATGCGCATATGCGTGTGCATGTATGTGGACGTGTGTTTATGCATTAGGTGTGTATACATGTATATGTAGAATTGTGTTCTTATATGGGTGTTTAGGCTGGTTTAGACATACTTCTATGCCTAAACCAGCTCTCCCGTACCCAACCCCCTAAGATTCTAAATCAACTCTCACAGTATTATATAATTGCGTGAGAACATATTATAATGATCTACACTATTCTGTATGATCTTATAATTCTCGATACGCACACCAGATGAAATGGGAGACTCCTCGGGTATGAGTTCATCACATATCTAAACCTCACGTGGTAACTAAGCTGTAGGCCATGGAGTTGTTTTAGTACTTTAACTTCTTCGAAACAAGCTTAGACATTCCGACATGGCCCTGACGAGATGAAGGTTTGTCACATGCCACAACTTTCGACCATTATGATGACCTCAACCCCGAACTCCACTCGCGCAGCACCTTCCCCTCAACTTGTTTTACTTTTATACTACAATAATTTGTACTACTAATTTACTACTAATTTATTACCTCCAATTTACGATGGTAATCACTAAAGCTTTATAGCATACATACTATGCATATCGGATATATTATACACGATATATATAATATTCTAGATATACATAAGTCTCTCTATAAATAATATAAGAAACTTATTGGTTTACCTAACAAGCATCATACTGCCCCGAACCAACACCACTGAGCCAAACTGTGTTGCTATAATTGTACTGCACCCCGCACATAGTTCTTACAAAAATAGCAACAAACTCCACACTCTCATATGTTCTATCAACATATGTTAAAACATATCTTATAAAGTGCTTTTAACAAAGATTACGATCACAAAGAACATAATAACATCAAAATTAAATAAGACGGAAAATTAAAATATTTACGAAAATACAGATTCATACAAAGAAAGACATTAATTCACATATTAAACTTGAACATTTAGAACACCACAAACACAAAGCACAATAATTAACACAAACTTACAGAACACTGAAACAACACTTACTTAAACCTAACTTAAAGAACACTTACTTAACTCTAACTTAACTAGTGAATAATACTCCCCTCTTTAACACCACCTCTTAATACTGGACATCTGTCCAAATATTATAATTTATCTAGCACTCCCTTGCACTTATATAATATATTTCTTTCTTCTCTTAAGACTCTTACGGCCTGATGGTTCCATATCAGTGGTGGAACTTTAATAGCTTCCACTGCGAAACAATAGCATATTTAGTTTTATGAGCTAAATATGTTAAACAATCTTTTTATTCTTGTTTGTAGAGATGCAAAATGTTATTCTCAACAAGCTTGCAGAAATAAAAGTTCTTTTAAAAGAAGTTATAGAAATTAAGTTTCAGGCTACTTGGGTGAAGTTGCTAGAATCAGTGGACGAAGTGGTTACACTGGATAATAAACTAAAAGATAAAACCCAGTATACTAATTTGGTATAATCTAATTATTTTAATTTTTAATAAGTTTGTTTAAATTTGGTTTAC
>NC_061169.1:38651282-38731282 GCF_022113875.1 Hydra vulgaris
TATATATATATATATATATATATATATATATATATATATATATATATATATATATATATATATATATATATATATATATATATATATATATATATTAATTGCATTATCTTTTATTCTAGAAATAAAAATATCAACTTGGAAATATTAATTTTGTAATATTGTTGCAAAATAAATTTCAAATCATAAGGATTTTAGCAAACATGCTAAGCATCAAATCATCGAAATATTTTGTGAACTATAATAGCATGTTATTTTGTTATTAAAAATTTTTTATAAAGAAATAATCATTGATGTCTTCCATAGGTTAAAATCTTCATGCTCTTTTCGAAGTAAGTTTCTACAGGGTTTTTAAAAGGCGGTCATTTTTAATTATCGCTCCGTAAAATTAATTAAATTTTTTTCTTGTTTTTATAACAAGTCTATAAAAGACATCTTATAGACATCTAAGTTTAGATGAAAAAAAAATTATCTACACACGATCTGTTTTATGCATCTAATATGCATCTAAAACAAAGCAAATTACATGCAACCACATCTAAAGTGCCATCGCTACACGGTGAAAAGAGGTAATTTTTAATTGTTTAATAGGATACTTTTTTTAACTCGTGAAAATATTCACGATCTTAGAATTATTATCATTACCAATATCATGATTGTATCTTAACATTTAACGGGACCCCCATTTAACCCTGTTAGGTTCATGTGGGACATTTGGAACTCTGTCTTTAGCCAGTCGACTGAGGCCGTGAAGAAAAACCTCAAGTTCTAGGCTGCCGAGTCCATCATGAGGAATAAGCGGAGAAAGAACCTGCCTCCGATTCCCAAGAATCTGGCAGAAATTAAGGAAGCCCTCGACAATGGACATCCGTTCGAAGACATCTACCAAGGTTTCGTCGAATTCAAAGATGGGAAAGTCGGATTCATTTTTGCAGACCCAAAACTTCTCGCTCTCGTTGAAAGTGAGTACACTGCTTTAATTTGCGAGTTGTTTTGATACTATGTTCTATCAAATTTATCATTTTGGGTAATTTTAAATTGTTTTAAAGGGGTTAGATACAACAACTTTTTTATCTTTGTACAATTACTTTTAAGCAAATTTATAAATTTTGGGTATTTGTTTCAGAGACTCAAGAACTCTTCGTCGATGCCACCTTTAAAACACGGCCTCACCACGATATCTTTTCTCAATTGTTGAACATCATTGTCATCTACAAAGATTACTCTGTCGCGGTGATGCATGTCTTAATGACATGCAAGGAGCAAGCACTCTACGGCCAGATCATGGAGCGGTTCAAAGCATTAGTTGGATCGGACTTCAAGCCAAAAAGTGTGATGTTGGACTACGAACGGGCGATCCTGAACACCATGCAAACTGCCTTTCTGGAATCGAGAGTGTCTGGATGCAGATTTCACTTCAGCCAAGCAGGTAAATAATATTTTAACCATTTAATTGATTTTTAACACGCTATTTTATCTTTTTTATTTACTTCTTTTTAGTTCTCCGAAAAGTGTGTGCTCGCAACAAGGAGGATTTCTATAAAAATGTTGACTTTAGGAATCTGATGCTCAAACACATGGCCCTAAGCACTCTACCGGCGAACCAAATGGTACCGGTATTCCAACAGCTGAAGCAAGAAGTGCTCCACTTACAACCACTCAGGCTCCGGAAGCAGAGTCCAGATAATGCACAGGAATTACTTCTTAAAGTGGTGGTTCCAAGGCATCGTTCCCCAGCTGATCTCTACGCACGGTCTTGCACATAAGACCAACAACGTCTGCGAAAGTCTCCATAAGAAGGGAGTTATTTCTTAACAATACTTTTGAGTTAACAATGTGAAAATATTCACGATCTGGTTATTTTTGTAGTTCATTATTTATAACTTTTCCCAAATTTTTCAGAATGTCTTTGAAGCTGGCAAAGACGTCGACAATCTGGAGATTCCTCTCAGATCTGAGGATGTTCGTCATCGAGCCAGCAAAAATCGATGTCCTACAGTTGGACAACAACATCAGGATCCGGAGGAACATCAAATTATCGAACTAGGTAGCGGCCAGAACTGTGAAGAATCAGGAGGAGCGACTGGCCAATGGGGAAATCACCCCCATTCAACACCTCCATTTTATGGCCCACAGAGTGCCCACTCCGGTTCTTCCGAATGACCCAGATCAGGATGAGGCCGATGAAATGGCCGCAGAAATGGCCGCCGATGGCTACGCCGATGATGAGGATGGCGACGACGAAGTCTTTGACGAGTAAGTATACCAAGTATAATTTCAATCATTTTCTAGTAATTTCTATCTATAATACGATGTTGATTAATTTCATATGAAACTTATCTTTAAAATGTGTTCATTAATAACTTATCTTTAAAATGTGTTCAATACTTTCAGACACGGAGATGATGACGCATTCCTGGCAGCCGCAGGGCCACAGGCAGATGGACAACAGCAACCGGGTCACGCCGCCGCAGGTCCAGCAGCAGAACCGTGTTGCATTTGCATGGCGAGCCCCAAGGACACAATACTACTGCCGTGCGGGCATGCCTGCATGTGTTCAACATGTGCAGCCCTTCTCGAAGCCCAAGGGCGTCTATTTGTGCCCCGTATGTAGGACACGGGTTACTTCGCGACATCGGCTGTTCTACGCCTGAAAAAATTGGCTGGAAATGGCTTTCTATTTCCTATTATTTTTACATCTACTTTCATTTTTCATGTATTTTTCTTATAAATTGACTAAATAAACAGATTGTACCTTTGATAACACTTTTATGATTTCCCGAGTTTTGTACATTTTGTACCGCGGGTGAAGAAGAAATTTTTGTAGGCTAACCCCTTGGGGGTCTCTGTAAAATACTTCAATTTTTTGAAACCTCTTTGGGGTTCCTGTCTAGTGGTTATAGTACTCGCTTCTCACCCGGACGACCGGGGTTCGAGTCCTGACAGGGATTCGAAATTTAGGTTTTGTTATTTGTTTAAAAAAACATTCATAAAGAGAGAGAGAGAAATGCTTCAAGACACTAAGGGAATTAATGGGTCAGGATAAACTGGTCAGCTGATTTGTACAAACTCCCCCCAGCGAAAAATAGGCCGTTTCACAAGCGGTTGATCTGTTTTTGTTATTTTTCAAAACACTGTGCTCAATCTGGGGGGAGTTATTCGTAACTCATATTTATTTTGGACAACTGATAAGATGCTAACGCTAAATGTACGCCAGTTTATCCGCGTTATTCACATGAACAGTTAACTATTTGTAGTTGAAGCTAAATTTTTTCACCATGAACATCTTTGGTCTTTGGCCTTTGGCATTTGGTCTTTGGCCAGTCATAAATACTACAGAAACAACAAGCATTGCACCGGATCCACTATTTGAAGACCTCCTGATTCAGGACAGGCTTGAAGTTGAAAAAGGACTGAACAACTTCACTACAGCTAACAGGCTTGAGATGGGACCCCTTGAGATCTGGCTTCAAGTCGACAGAGTACTGAAGAAGATTGAAAGGAAATTATACTTCAAAAGACGTATAGTTGCCAGAAAAATCAGACAAAACCGAAGAAACAAATCAGAACTTCACAAATGGCTTCTATTAGAAAGAGGATTGAAGGACACCGCCAATAAGATAGTCGACAAAAGACGTATTGTCTCAAGAAAAGTCAGACAAATGCAAGCCGGAAGAAAATAAGTTGTTCGTAAGCATAATAAGTACAATAAATGATTCATAACCATGTTTCTTTTATTTGTCTTTTATCATTGTGATAAAACCATTCATAAATTTTGCGATCTCAAGCTGGCATCGGCAGCAGAGTACCGGCCCCATGATTGAAAGGTCCTGGGTTCGAATCCGATGCCAGGTCGAGATTGTTTTTATTTTTTTTGAGTAATAAGAAGAATCCATATTTTGAGATTGTGAGAATATTCACGATCTTAAACCTTGTTCTTTTTTTTGTAAGATGGCGTTGGAATTACTAAACCATTTTTAATTAAATAAAAACTATTTAATTAACTATGGCCCCACTGTCAACATAACTTTTAGCAAATTATCCATTGTCCATACTATTAGTTACGAAGACCCTGCCTGTGCTTTAAAGTAGTAATGTATGAAATGCATTCAAAATAGTAAAATACTCATTGGTTTAGTATTATACTTTAATAGACGGTTAATGTGATTGTCATAGTTTAAAGTATCTTCCTTAATGGCGAATAGAACCTAATGGTTATTTGCTTATTTTTAATGGTCTCGACATTTGCCGGGACCTGCGCCATCAACCTTTGTCATTTTTATGATCTATCTCCAGAGGGCGCTATCTATGGACTTGTCCATGATCTTCAAGATCAACAGATGGCGCACATCGCAACTAATGAGATAGACCAAGTATTTATGTTTTCTTTGATAATCTACTGAATTTAAACTTGAATTAAAACAAATGAACTGATTTTTAGTAATATTACGACAACGAGAAGTAACTTGCATCCAGGTAACAACAAAATGAAAGGCAAAAACAAACTGTAGCCAATCGATGGATGGATGCCTTATTGATGGCCTGGATAAAACTTTCAGACAACTTTGCCTCCGGGCCCTTTTCAAAGGTCCGTACCCAATGATGAACTGATGCGTTCGCGCAGGTTCAGACATTACCATTTTTTAGGGCTATTGAGGCGACGGCCCATTCATTTTATAAACCGTATTACCGTAATACTATGTATAGTAATTCATATTCATATTCATAGTAAAACTACTCCGGATTGTGAGAATATTCACGATCCTAAACCTTTGTAAATAAATAAAAAGTGATTGACGGTTAAAACAAATGTTTTTATTTCAAAAAAACCCTGACATTTCGACTCAAAATACGTACAGGCTAGTGGTTATAGTCGAAATTCGATGGTTTGGATGGTTTAATTAATTTTTCGACCGGTTTAATTAAATTCGACTCTTTCGATGACGCTGCTAAATTTTTATAGCCGTCGACTGGTTTATGTGGCAGCCACAGAGAATAGCCGAATTTTAATTTCGAGTGGTTAACGGACTTGGACAATGTATTTTTGTCTTTCTAGTAAAAATAGTGGCATACCCGTAAAATAGCCGAAAACATTTTCGACTGTTTGTATTCTTTGCCAATACGTATTTCAATGATTTAACAAGTCCACCAATTCTTCAGAAAAAATTCGACTCAAATCAGGTATTTGTCATTCGTTTATTTAACAGATAGTGGCAGAATTCGACTAAAACACAAAAATTGACAAAATTTAGGGTGTTGACTATTTTTTGGACTGTACAAAATTCGTGTATTAAACAGATTATGACAAAATTTAAAAGAATTCTACTATTGTTAGTGGCAACCAGTGAATAATAGTAGACATGTTATTTTTTACAGTTAAAATGACTTTTGAATGGAATCGAAAAGTCTTTCTTCTATTTTCGGGTTTTGGGATCGACTAATCGTCGGAATTGGTCTTTCGGTTATTCGACGCGCTCCCATGAATACATAGTATAAGTAAATTTTGAAATTAATTTATAAAAATGTTTGTTTATATGTTGTATTATTTTAAATATAAATATATTAGTTAAAGAAAACAATATCGTAGCGTATATTAGTTTTATTAAAATTCTAATAAACATCTTGATAAAATTATTACATCATGAATACAGAGTATTATGCTGATTTCTATAATTTACCTGCGTTTACCATACAATATAGATCGCCTATAGGAAATATAATAAATAATCAAAGTTTTAAATTGAAAAAAATATATATGAAAAATAAAAAACTTTTAAAAAAATACAGCATAGTAAATAAATCTCTTAAGTTTAAATACAATACGTATATAAATAAAAACGGTGTTAAAAAATATATTGTAATAGATAGAAATTATAATAACAAATTAAACAGGATATATCATTTGTATGATTTAAAATTAATTGATAAAAAAAATAAAGATAAATTATTTCCAACATATATATCAGGAAATAATTTTTCTAATAATACTGCTAAGTGGATTTTAGTAAATAATAGAAAAAGATATGAGAAATGTTTAAAAAAAATTCATATCAAAATCTGGATTTTCAAATCATAAATGTCCTGTGATGATGTGACCACAATAACATATAACGCACTGTATAACAAGACAGTGGCAAAAATACGTCAAAAAAGAAAACGAGCGAACTTGCTTCGAATTACGAGTGTCATCATATTTAATGGCGGTCTCGCAATCGTATGTGATAAAAAAAGGAAATATGTTTCTAGAAGAATTCATTAATCTACGTTGCGGTTCAAAATAATTTCTCTCCTTGCTATACGAAAATTTATCTTTCCTGTAATAACCTTCGCATTTCATATGGTGTTTTCCTAAAAATTTTTTTTTGCAATCTGGACAAATGTTGATGGTTCTATTCTTCTCGAACAATGTGCTGTATCTTTCTGTCATCATACTCATGCAGTGAAAATGATCATATCTTTTGATGATACAAATTTTAAGTGTGTTAATACTTTTTCTAGCTTCATTACATCTTATGCGTTCTTCATCGCTAACAAAATTTTTAAACACGTTTTTGTCCTCTCTAGTTATATTTTTACTCTCGTATACCACTTTTAATAATTCTGTAAAGTTCGTGTTCAATTGCGACTGATACAAAGGATGCAATAAACGTAACCGCTGAGGATTTTTGTTTATTGAAAACAATTTGATATTCGTTTTATTATATGGCGTTTCGTAAACAAAAATTCGAGTTAACTCTAATAGGCGGTCAAATGAGATACTCAAAGTTTCCTCTCTTAGTTTTTTAAGAGCTATTTCCCATTCGTTGTTGACTTCATTTTGTAAAACGTGTTCTAAAATGTTGTCTTCTGAGTAAAAGTCTTTACCGTTTTTCTCTAACACGCAATTGTTCCACTCTTCTAAACTTTTGACATTTTACTTTCATATTAATAAACTAATCAAAAAAGAAGCATAAAAACAATAACCCTTCTCGAACAATGAGCTGTAATCCAAAAAAGTTTGTTGTTTTTTGTAATAGGACATAACTTCACCTTTAACTTTACTTTTTACGTATTGTCCGACATTTGTATCAAAGTGATGAGGGCGATTCCATTCTCCACTTTACTCGTTTGTTCTTTCTTGTAACACTTGGGAACTTAAATGTTTTTTTTTTCGCATCCGTTGTTTTTCTTTATATAAAAGAAGAGTCTCTCCAGACAAATTTTTATATTTGTTTCTCTTGTTTAAATTGTATCTTTTTTTCTTTGGTTTGTCGTCATTTTTCATTTTTTTAACTCGTTTTCCACCCATTTCATAATGACGCAGTTTAGACATTGATTTTTCTGACAAATTGCACAAACTTTTGATGCAAAATTTACTCAATCATATAATTCTCCAACCGCTATCATTTTCTAAAATGTTGAATGCTGCAGTAAGATTTGTAGTTTTTAGATAATCCAAATTGACACTTCCTTCCAATGGTTTGATAAAATATACAGGAGAATTATAATTTCGTTTCATCACTTTACTCTGATTTTTTGATGTCGATTTTGCACAAAGCATAACAAACTGATAGCCCAATAAAAAATTGTTAAACAAACATTAAAACTGTTACTGATTTTAAATTCTTTTTCAAATCCTATTCGAGTCATATAATCTATATGTAATACTATTTCATCAGGTGATTGCAAAAGATCGTCTAGTTCCTTATCTGTAGCCAGATCTTCGTCTTTAAAAGAGTCTTTAAGAAAATAGGTAGTTTCGCGGTATATAGATTTGTTTGCTAACTCTTCATTACTCTCTGTAATAATGCATTTCATTTTTTGTTTGTCATCTAAAAAAAAAAAAACTATTTAACCTTTTTAATTTTAAATAAAGACGCTCTCAAAAAATTATTAAGAATTTTACATGTTTAAAAAAAGCCTTAAAAAGATTTTTAAAAAATTAAAAAAAAAAATGAGATACCGCTACAAAAGGTAAAGAAAAAAAAAAAGTAAAAAACACAGGGGTAAAGGATTAATGCTACCATTAACACTAGGAGTACTGGGATACAAATTTGTTAAAAAATTATTGAAAAAAAAATGAAACGAAAATATAGAAGAAAACTTCATAAAAAAAAAACATTACAATAAAAGACATTACAAAAAGCGTGGCAAAGGTATCATGGAGGGCGCTTTAACTGGAGCTTTTAACAGTCTTTTAGATTCCAAATATAAAACAGACGAAGAAAAAAACAGAGCCAGAATAGGAACACTATTAGCGTTACATCGATCCGGTAGAGTTTTTGAGGATATCAGAAAGTTAATACCGATTTAAATCTCGATAATAATTCAAAACCTCTTGATCAGCTCGAAAGTATTTTAAAATGTTCTCCAACATCGATTTGTCGTTATGAATTAAATACAGGTCTTCCAATTTCTCTACTCGAGATAAGGAAACGTAATATTGAGAAAGAAGAAAGGCCAAATTATTAAAATCTAAAACTACTTTTTTAATAGTGCTTCCTTGCGATTTATGAACGGTCAAAGCGAAAGCTACCTGCAACGGTAAACTTTGACGAGATGCAACAACATTGTGTTTTTTGTCAAAGATATCTTCTTTTGTAATTTCGATTTTAGTCGCTTTGTTATTATTATTAAACAAGACCATAACCGAATTTAAATGTATTTCTTTTACTACACCGATAGATCCGTTGCATAAACCCTCCTCAACATTTAAATTTTTTAATAACATAACAAGTACACCTACCTTTAACTTGACTTCACTAGGAATTTGAAAGTTTGACTTTGAAACACCTTTATCAATTATGATATCCTTTGATTGAAATAGAATTTCTCTGCCCGGTATTTGTCTCTTTTTAGTTTCGTTATACGCTTTCACGTGCTCTCTAAGAAAAAAAAGTCTAGTATAATTTGGATTCAATTCTTTATCATCAACAAAATGTCTTGTCATAAGATACTGAACTGTTTTATCACTAACTTCTCCTATTCTGATTTCGTTTAAAGCGCTATAAAATTGATAATCTTCTTTTTGTCGAAAACTTTCAGTCAACTCTAACGTTTGTCATATATTTTTTCCACACATTTGAATTAAATGCAAATTCACCCTCAACAGGCATTAATTGCAAAAAATCGCCGCAAACTATAATTTGCATACCACAAAAGAGTTCGTCTTCGCAACAGCGTATTTTGCAAGCCATTTCGTGTAACAGGTCAAAGGTTTTAGCGTTTAACATAGATATCTCGTCTATGATTAAGACATCTGTTTCAAGCCATCTTTCTCTCACATCGGGTTTCATATATTTTAAATAACAATCAGAATTATTTTTCTCGATTCCAATACCTGCAAAGTTATTTAATGTCATTCCGGAAAGTTGATGAGCTGCAGTTCCGGTCCTCGCTGTTACATAAACTTTTTTATACATTTGTTCAATGTTTAACAAACTCTTTAACAAGTGCGTTTTTCCACAACCTGCACCGCCCGTAATAAAAAAAATTTGAACCACATTCAAGCCAACGACATGCTAAAATTTCTTTATCTTTGTAATTTCTTGTCATATTAGTCTGAAAACATAATTAAAAATAAATACTTTGCAAAAACTAAGGATGTAGTAATGTAAAAACAGTGTAAATTGTGCCTTTTTTCAATGCTGTTATCTATTTCCTTTTGAATAAAATTGTCAACTTCTCTAAGTGCGTCTTGCATGTTATCAAAGTTATAAATAATTACTTTATTACTATTCATTTATTACCTAAATTAAATCATTTTTTTTTTTTTAAATAGTAAAAATAAAAACATTTTTTTTTAAATTAAATATTATTTAGAGTAAGTGAATCTAATACATACATCACAAACACTTATTCCGATATTAAAATTTGGAAAATATCTTTTAAAATAAAATTGATTACAATGTGTACATTTAATAACATCACGTACGTTGCTTAAAAGATACTCATAATATTTTAGTTTATAATCTAACATTTGAAACGCCTCTTTTAAATTTTCAAAATGTACTTTTTCTCATAAGATGATTTGAATTGCTTGATAAATTTTTATAGCATCTTGATCGACACACGTAACATCCAAATTAGAATGTTCATTAAAATCACAATATTTCATTCGATATAAAAAAGTATTTTGCAAACAGGAAACAATTTCATCCATTTTTTATTTTAACTGAAAAAAAAACATAAAAAAATGTTTAAACATACCGTATTAAAATTTTATAAAATTTTTATAACTCTTGTTATTGAATTTGCAATATTTTGTTATAATATCTTCATGTTCTTCATCGGCATCTTCTTTAAGTTTTCTGTCGCTATATTTATGCTTTATTTGACAACGAGAACAGAGTTGGCTTAAACAGTGATCACACTTTTCTTGTGATTTATAAAATAAACTTAACCCTCCGCAATTGTCGCATTCGTGTACATCAGGCTTTAATAGTTTTACCATCTTTTTATAATGATTCGCTATTTCATTGGCTTTTTTATATTTTTTAAAAATTACTCTTTCTCTTTCTGTCATACGTGTAGAAGTTGGATCAGTTTTGTTTTCTTTATCCGAATCAGTATCATCATCATCGCTTTTACGTATTGGAGATTGATTAGGAGTCAACATGTTAGTCGCTGATGAACTTTCTTCCATTAGCGAAATCAATTTATACAACATTTTTTAATCCTCAAAGTGCAAAGGTTAAGAAATTAAATTTTTTAAGGATCTAAATTTTTTCTTGTAATTTGTAAGCAATAGAATTTTTTTTCTTTTTTTCATTGATACGTTTGCATGACGCTAATTGAAGATTTTCATTAATTTAAATTTTTAATTCGAACGTTCATTGAAACTTTTTTTTTCAATAACGCGTGATGGTTTTAGGTACAAAGGTCATCTTTATTCAAATTTTTCTTTTGTCAATAGTTATTCTGGTAGAAAAAAACGCGTTTTATTTTATTTGTTTATTTTTTCTATAAATAACTAGAAAAAAAATACATTCATAATTAATAAAAAAAAAAAAAAATGTCGGACACATCATCTAAGGATTTTGAAATTAGTCCTTCTACAGAATTTATTCAATATTTAAAATGGAACGACCTAGCAGCTGCAACTTTGTGAAAATTGGATTTTTCTAAAGAAGAAATCAAAGATGGTCAATATTCAAAAATTCTTATCGCACCTTTAGCTCAGTTTAATTTTCAACAACGCGAACTAGTATACAGTAATAAGTTGGAATCTGAAACTGTCTTGTTACCATGGTATTGGAGACAACAGGCAACACCTTATTTGAAAAAAGAAAAGATTTTAATATATAGAGCAGAAATCAAACTCAATAAAGATGACACGCACACACAAACAAAGAAAGGTGGAGAAAATACCTACAACACATTCATCATTAGTCATAACAAAAAACTAACTACCAAACTGCTCCAAAAATTATTGGTGAAATTAGAATCGTTACAAAACGCAGGTTACGATTACATAAAAAATAAAAATAAAATAAATAGATTTATTTCTTTTGCTAATTTCGCAGTACGCAAATTAAAAGAAGGCGAAGAAATTTTTTATACTGAATTTGATCGCCATCGTTAGAACCAAATATGGCAACCTTCAAAAAAGCAGGAGTAAAGAGACCATATAGTATTAAAAGTGTTGGTAAGGATTTGGCAGCAAAGGAACAGGAAGAATACAAGAAAACAAAAAAAGACGAAAAAGTGGAAGAAGACGATTAAATTGTTTTGAATATTTACTCATTAATAAAAAAATTTCATTGTATTTATGTATTGTTTTTACTTTGAATAATAAAAATGCTTATTTAAAAAAATAAATGTTGTTTTCGTAAGTGAGACCATTATTTTTCTAATAAAAATATATAACGCAAAAAAAATATTTTTTCATTCTTTTTAAATCATAGGAGATGACCAGTAAACATGTAGAGCAGAGCTTAGAAAAAGCTTTATGTTTGTTTACAAACTATAACGAATTTAATCATTTTTAACATACGTATGACGATTGGCAAAACATCATTAAAGATTATTTAACAAAATGGGATTTCCAATTACATTTACCAGAAATCGATTTGTATTATGTTTTTATAATAAAAGATTACGAGAAGAGAAAAAACGACTATTTTAATAAAGCCTTTTGAAAACATTACGAATTACCTACTGCATATAAGACTTATCAAAGAGAGTATTGCAAATACTTTAGATCATTATGCCGCAAAGTAAACGAAGATTTTTTAACATTAGATAATAAATATCGAGGCTTACAGCAAGATTTAAATCGATACATTAAAGTTTACAAAACGCGTTTACCGTTATGAAAAACAGCAAAAACAATGCGTTCTTTGGAAAAATAAAATAAACACTGGTTTCAAATATTATTTTTTGTTTCCGAATTTATTGAATTTGCAAGGATACGAATACGATGTTAATAAAAGCAATTATGAAATTTTTAAAGATAATAAATCTGAAGACCATTTTACATTTAAAGAAATATTATTTCATCACTGCTACCACACGCTTTATACTCCTGAACTGATATACGAATATTTCAAAACAGAAAAAGTAAAAAAGGTAGATGACAAAGTTTTTATTTACAAATCTATTAAACAATGCAATTTTAAGAAAAAAAGAATTATGGAAGTGTTTCCTAAAACTAACTGGTTTTACTTTTTTTAAAGAAATTTTTCAGTTTCTAATATTTTACACAAAACCGACGATCAACTCTACGATATGAACAACAAATTAATCCAAGACGGTAAAATAATAAACAAAGATAAACATTTTAATATGTATTATTTAAACGATGAAAAAGGGTTTTAAACAAATAAAAAAAATTAGTTTTCTTTCTCGCTTACATTTTCTATATTAAAACATTGATAAATTTGTCCATTGTTATTGTCTTTCATTAAGGTACAATTATTCTCTTTTAAAACACGCAATAAAGTTTGCAAATCTTCGTTTAAATAATTTAATCTGAAAGGTCGTATGTAATATAACAAAAACTCTCTATACATTGCCGTTTCGTATCGAGCGCAATGTTGAATATGATCTTTAAAAGTATATGTTTTTTGTACATAGATTTCCGTGTTTTGTGATAATGTTGGGGAACATTTTAAGTGTGAATTGCATGCTGTTTCTCGATAAAAAATAATGCAAACGCGAAGCCTTGGGCACATTCACTTTTTCTAAATCAAAAGTATAAACATTTGCAAAATGTTTCAAAACATTCCTTTCGATGTTCCCTCCTTTGTACAAAACAACATTGTATGGGATATTATTAAAACAAGTTTTTAAATACTCGTACACTTGATAACAATAAACTATTTCGGAATTCGAATTTAATTCTGGTTCGTAATTTAAAAAATGTATATTATTTTTGCAAAAATTAAAATTTTTTTGATTTTTTTCATGCAATTCGTTATATTTAACACACGGATATATTTGACAATGTCGTATTGAATTGTCGTTAACCGAGCGAATGCAGAGTTCTCTTAAACATTGATTCCCCCATGGAAGCAGAACCGTATCATTGGCTATGAATTCTATATCCATTATCCAAAACTAAAAAACAAAAGTATTTTAAAACATAAAAAATAATGGTATGCTTTTTCAAAATATAGAGAACTATTTTATAATTGGCTATAAAAGGCTTTTTTTTAATAAAATATTTTTTTATTGTTTGTCTTTAAAAAAGAATAAATCGCGTTGATAGCGTCATTTCAAAAATGCTCAACAATTGCGCCGTATGCGCATTAGACGAACTTTCTAAACGATACAAAAGAAATCCTTCATCCCCAAATTCACATTCTGAATGCGAATTTGGAGTACCATTTAAAAAAAAAGAGGAAAGCATCGAAAAAGACGATAATTTAAGTTTGTTATTAGAACACATCTTGCATTCTAAAAGGATATCACTTAATTCTAACGCCATAGAAAAATGCTTTCAAAACAGTAAATTTAAAGATTTACTCGAAAAGCCTCAACTTTGACAAGAACACATGGAGCAATTTGAAAAATAACGAAACGAGCACGTTGACAATAACGTTGTCGCAGAATACAACAAATGCAAATTGACAGTTTTGTTGTTAGAAAATGACGTACATCCAAAAAATTAAAGCCTTGACGCCACAGACGGCATAGCTGATACATTTGCAACAAAAAATTTTACAGCTCAGTTAGTAAAATTTTTTTTACAAACTGAGCTGTAAAAACTGCAGCTCATTTAATAGAAAAACTGGATGCTGCATTAAAAAAGAGAGTAGCCAAAGAAAATTGAAGGAATATTAAAAGAGGGAATAGATAACAAGAAAAAATTATTTGTAAATATATTGCACGCTATTGTAACGCTTTTTGTATAAAGTTATTTTAATATTGAAGAATAAAAAAAATGTGCACTAACGACTCTTTCTCTCATTTTTTCAAACATCAAACTTTTAAAGATTATTTTTTAGGAGTTTTTGCGTTTGACGAACTAAGTCAACCTAATAATCGCAAACAACTCGAAAAATGATAAAAACGGGTTCATTTTTTTATTTATAATAAAGAAACTTCAAGGAAAACAGGTGAACATTGGCGAGTTTTAATGAAAATCGATGACAATAATTTTTTTTGTTTTGACAGTTTAGGAACTGCGGGTTTCTAAAGACAAACTCCTCCGTTTTTAAGGTATAACAGGTACTTGTTTGAAGCTGTAGACAAAGTTCAAACAAACATGCAAATTAATACTTTAAACACTAACTATAACGAATAGAAATTACATCCTACATCAGACAAACCGGACATTTCCCTAAAGAATGGGTTGCTAAAAATACAGAATTTTATTGGTTTACGCATTTCATGATCAATTATAGCAGTATTTCCGGAGAGCAAAGTATTTTGCTCTCTTACAACAATTCTTCTTATCAATGGTGGCAAAGTAGTTTGGGCGGGGCTTTTGCTGCTTATTTTGTTTCTAATATGTTTAATTCTAAAGATTTCGTATTCAATAATACTTTTTATTTACCTTCAATATGCAGATTGCTAAATTGGAAGTTTTTTGAAATTTCTTCTCTTCATTCAAGCGAACTAATTCAATTAAACTTAGATCCATTTTTCTCCTTTGTTAAATTAATACTTTTCCCTAATCCAGATGTTAAAGCAAATAAATTATTTGAATGGGACATGCAATTACATGTGCACAAAAAAAAAGACGAAAGACTGGAACGCAATTTACAAAATTACAAAATGGAAAACCCGCCAATAGAAACTGACATTTATAAAAAAGAGGTCCTATTGCATAACAAAATGAAAAATTTTTTAAAAGACGCCGATTTTCTTAGAACAAATAATCAATGTTTATGGGGGCAATTACATATTCAAGACATACAAAATATAAACGAGGTTGTAAACAACGAAAACGTTTATCTGCTAAAAGAACAAAATTTAAAAGAAATTTATTTAAGTAACTATAAAACATTAGAAGATTTACATCCTTTTGTGAATACTCCTCTAGATGATCGTTTTACCAAAAATCAAATTAAAAAAATGGTATTGCAACAAATTTTATAAAAAAAAAAAAATGAGAATAAAAGGTTTACCCAAAAAAAAAAAACGAGTTTATCGCCGTCATACTTTAAAAAAACAACCTATCATACCTATTATATTAAAACAAAAAATAAATATTCTTTGCTACAATTGCAACGGTCATGGAAAAATCGTTTTAATTGATCTACGTAAAACGCAAGAAACAGCAATCAAAATGAAAGTATATCTATGGGGAACAAATTATAACAAAAAATTAATTACTAACTTGTTAATTCAAAATAAAATTATGCGAAAATCAAAATGTTTCAAATGCTTTAAATGTAATGGAAAGAGATCTTTCATTATGCACAAAAACAGACAACACTACAAATTTAAATGTATAGACTTTGCAATATTTTTTAATTTTATGAACGAAAATAATGAAACTGTTAAAGTGTGTTCTTTAAATTTAAAGACGTAAATTTGTAAAATATTTTTTTCTATAATAACATATTTTAATACATAATTTTTTTTTTAATTTAATAAACGTCAAATGAGCTTCTCTTTACTACTGCCGTATTTACTACAAGCGTAGCAATGGCATTTGCCGTTACTTTTTTTTGTCTTTTAAATACTTTTTTTAATCCGTATAACATGGAATCAACTTGAAATGCATTAGATACGTTATTCGGCGTAATATAATCGACAATACCTTTTCTTCTTTTAACTCGTTTTTTTATTTGATATTTTCTTCGATAACGTCTTCTTTTCATTCAATTTGACAAAGATTTTTTTTTAAATAAAAATATTTCAAGGTCGAATGAACTTTTAACTGATCAACCGGCTAAATAAGGCATTCATCCTACATACAAAAGACCGTATTTCTCATGACTAATTTGATAGAGTCCATTTTGAACATGAGAATCCAACGTAAAACCGTACGTATTTTGAACATGATAATCCAACGTGAAACATTACGCTAACATCTATTATTCCTTCTTCACAACTTTCATATAACAATTCGTTTACATAACCGTTTTTGTATAAGTAATCAATAACATATTCACCATTTTCGTTAATGTCCATACCTATGTTATTTATATTATTATCTTCTCCCATCGTTTCCACAACCGCATTGAAAAAATTTAAATCTTTTATAATTATATCTGATATATTTTAAATATTTTTTTATGTCTTTTATCTTTTGTTTATAACAAAAAATATGAATTATTAAAATGCTACTCTTGCAAAATCACCTTTTATCGGAATAGGTCCTAATATACTTGATAAAAAACCGCGTCCTCTTGTTCTTCTTCTTCTTCGTCCCCTACCAATTAACGAACGCGTTTTAATTTTTTTTTTGCCTAACTTATGATATCTTGGCTCATTACGAGAAACTTTATAATAAAGACTTGTTCGCGGCATCTTTTTTTTATTGTTCCAAAACTAAACATTAATTTTTTTATATAAAATTTAATTATGTTTTTTTATAAAGAGTTTATTTATGTAAATTATAATGGTTAAAAAACTTCTGTGTCACCCGACACTCCTTACTTAGTCCTAACCTGATTGTGCACTTTTTTTTTTTTAATAGACAACTTATTTAGGCCAAATTTTTTTTGTTTTCTGAATCGCGCTAATAACTTTCTATACTTTTTTTCTACATGTGTCAGACCCCATTGGAGCCCGGCTATGTTAAGATAAACTAACTAAGCTATATAGACAATACAAAGTGTCAGACCCCTTATAGAGAGATCCGGCTACATATTATAATTCGATAATGAAAGCGCATGAGCAAGATTCGAACCTACGAATGGTTTATGGCGATAGAACCTAGTGCCCAACTAAGCTACGTCGAGGCATCAGTTCGCTAAAAATACATCGTTTTTATACTCATATATTTATGTTATATCAAAGTGACAAGGAATAGTAATTCATTTTTTTTTTTCAAAACTTCTCTAATTTAATTACAAAACTATGACACATAACAAGAATTTAATTCATTGAGTAACAATGTAATTATAAATAACAAAAAAATTTTTTTTCTTCTTTACATTAAAATAGTGTATTAAAAAAAGATTATTTTTTTATGTATAAATACTACAATTTTTTTTTGTCAAATTTAATCATTAACATGGTGCGCCATCAAAAACAACTTGATTATGTGCATGGACAATTTTTCGAAAAAGACATTATTATATTAGGCGAAGAAAAATACAATGACGATTTATCGTTTTTAGAAGAAAGTCTTTTTTTTTAAAATTTTTGCGAACAAAATTATTCATTAGTTCACGAATAATAATCGAAAGACATTGACGACAATAATAAAGAACACGAAATACACTTTGTAAGTTTTTTTTATTTTTTTTTAAAAAAGTTAACAAACCATGTACCTTTTTTTGAATCTATTGTATCTTTATATTTTTTTAGAATGTTACTCGAAAGCATAAAAAAAAAAAAATAAGAAAAATTAGAGCGAATATATAAGAAACAGAAGCTTTACAAAGCAAAAACCTAAAATCAAAGAACAGAAAAACACCTAATTTTTTATTTCTTTGTGTTTTTTCATTTATAAAAATAAATTAACGTTCTTTAAGAAATGCTTTAAGAAGATAATTTTTATCCGATACACGCCACAGTTTCATTTTTTTTCCTGCCTTTCCTAATCGTCTATTCATTGGAGTATCTTTATATCTTCTATTAATAGCTCTCTTACATTCTAATACCCGTTTACATTTATAAGGTACAGTTACATTAGCTTGAGAACCCTTATTACGTTTAATTACAGTTTGATTTGTTATAGTTTGTTTAGGCGGCATTATTACGCTTTGTTTTGGTTCCTTTATAGCATGTCTAGGTCGTCGTGGATTAAAATGCGGCATAGGTTCAATTACTACTTTAGGATTAAATAGTGGCGATACGGGTCGCGAGTTTCGAAAGACAAATTCCTCCGTTTTTAAGGTATAACAGGTACTTGTTTGAAGCTGTACACGAAGTTCAAACAAACATACAAATTAATACTTTAAACATTAACTATAACGAAATAGAAATTTCATCCTACATCAGACAAACCGGACATTTCCCTAAAGAATGGGTTGCTAAAAATACAGAATTTTATTGGTTTACGCATTTCATGATCAATTATAGCAGTATTTCTGGAGCGCAAAATTTTTTGCTCTCTTACAACAAATCTTGTTATCAATGGTTGCAAAGTAGTTTGTGCGGGGCATTTGCTGCTTATTTTGTTTCTAATATGTTTAATTCTGGAGATTTCGTATTCAATAAAACTTTTATTTACCTTCAATATGCAGATTGCTAAATTAGAAGTTTTTTGAAATTTCTTCTCTTCATTCAAGCGAACTAATTCAATTAAACTTAGATCCATTTTTCTCCTTTGTTAAATTAATACTTTTCCCTAATCCAGATGTTAAAGCAAATAAATTATTTGAATGGGACATGCAATTACATGTGCACAAAAAAAAAAGACGAAAGACTGGAACGCAATTTACAAAATTACAAAATGGAAAACCCGCCAATAGAAACTGACATTTATAAAAGAGGTCCTATTGCATAACAAAATGAAAATTTTTTTAAAAGACGCCGATTTTCTTAGAACAAATAATCAATGTTTATGGGGGCAATTACATATTCAAGACATACAAAATATAAACGAGGTTGTAAACAGCGAAAACGTTTTTCTGCTAAAAGAACAAAATTTGAAAGAAATTTATTTGAGTAACAATAAAAGAGTAGAAGATTTACGTCGTTTTGTGGATACTCCTCTAGATGATCGTTTTACCAAAATACAAATAAAAAATTTGGTATTGCAACAAATTTTATAAATAAAAAATATGAGAATAAAAGGTTTGGGTAAACCTTTTATTCTCATATTTTTTATTTATAAAATTTGTTGCAATACCAAATTTTTTATTTGTTTTTATTTATCGCCGTCATACCTTAAAAAAACAACCTATCATACCTATTATATTAAAACAAGAAATATGTATTGTTTGCTACAATTGCAACGGTCATGGAAAAATCTTTTTAATTGATCTACGTAAACGCAAGAAACAGCAATCAAAACGAAAGCATATCTATGGGGAACAAATTATAACAAAAAATTAATTACTAACTTGTTAATTCAAAATAAATTTATGGGAAAATCAAAATGTTTCAAATGTTTTAAATGCAATGGAAAGAGATCTTTCATTATGCACAAAAACAGACAACACTACAAATTTTAATGTATAGACTTTGCAATATTTTTTAATTTTATGAACGAAAATAATGAAACTGTTAAAGTGTGTTCTTTAAATGCAATAAAAGACGTAAATTTGTAAAATATTTTTTTCTATAATAAAATATTTTTATACATAATTTTTTTTTAAATTTAATAAACGCGAAATGAGCTTCTCTTTACTACTGCCGTATTTACTACAAGCGTAGCAATGGCATTTGCCGTTACTTTTTTTTGTCTTTTAAATACTTTTTTTAATCCGTATAACATGGAATCAGTTTGAAATGCATTAGATACGTTATTCGGCGTAATATAATCGACAATTCCTTTTCTTCTTTTAACTCGTTTTTTTATTTGATATTTTCTTCGATAACGTCTTCTTTTCATTCTATTTGATAAAGATTTTTTATTTAAATAAAAATATTTTTAGGTCGAATGAACTTTTAACTGATCAACCGGCTAAATAAGGCATTTTTAATCCTACATACAAAAGACCGTATTTCTCATGACTAATTTGATAGAGTCCATTTTGAACATGAGAATCCAACGTAAAACCGTACGTATTATGAACATGATAATCCAACGTAAAACATTACGCTAACATCTATTATTCTTCCTTCACAACTTCCATATAATAATTCGTTTACATAACCGTTTTTGTATAAGTAATCAATAACATATTCACCATTTTCGTTAATGTCCATACCTATGTTATTTATATTACTATCTTCTCCCATCGTTTCCACAAGCGCATTTAAAATATTTAAATCTATTATAATTATTTTATATAAAGGTACTCGAAAAACAATAATGGCAATATTTTTTTAAATGATATTTACTTGTGCATCTGCTTATTCTTTAATCTTCCAAAAAAGAATGAACCAAAATAAGAATGATATATAAAATATTTCTGATATATTTCAAATATTTTTTTATGTCTTCTATCTTTTGTTTATAACAAAAAATATGAATTATTAATATGCTACTCTTGCAAGATCACCTAATATCGGAATAGGTCCTAATATACTTGATAAAAAACCGCATCCTCTTGTTCTTCTTCTTCTTCGTCCCCTACCAATTAACGAAAGCGTTTTAATTTTTTTTTTGCCTCACTTATGATATCTTGGCGCATTACGAGAAACTTTATAATAAAGACTTGTTCGCGGCATCTTTTTTTTATTGTTCCAAAACTAAACATTAATTTTTTTATATAAAATTTAATTATGTTTTTTTATAAAGAGTTTATTTATGTAAATTATAATGGTTTAAAAACTTCTGTGTCACCCGACACTCCTTACTTAGTCCTAACCTGATTGTGCACTTTTTTTTTTTTATAGACAACTTATTTAGGCCAAATTTTTTTTGTTTTCTGAATCGCGCTAATAACTTTCTATACTTTTTTTCTACATGTGTCAGACCCCATTGGAGCCCGGCTATGTTAAGATAAACTAACTAAGCTATATAGACAACACAAAGTGTAAGACCCCTCATAGAGAGATCCGGCTACATATAATGATACGATAATGAAAGCGCATGAGACGAGATTCAAACCTACGAACGGTTTATGGCGATAGAACCTAGTGCCGAACGATTATGCACTAGGCTACGTCAACGCATCAGTTCGCTAAAAATAAATCGTTTTTATACTTATATATTTATGTTATATCAATGTGACAAGGAATAGTAATTCATTTTTTTTTAATTAAAATTTTCCTGATTTAATTATAAAACTATTGACTCATAACAAGAATTTAATTCATTGAATAACAATGTAATTATAAAAAAAAAAAAAAAATTTTTTCCTTTACTTAGAGAATTTTTTTTTTTATGTATAAATACTATAATTTTTTTTGTCAAATATATCATCAACATGGTGCGCTATCAAAAACAACTTGATTATGTGCATGAACAGTTTGTCGAAAAAGAATTATTATATTAAGCGAAGAAGAATACAATGACGATTTATCGTTTTTAGAAGAAAGTCTTTTTTTCAAAAATTTTTGCGAACAAAATTATTTATTAATTCACGAATTAGAATCGAAAGACATTGACGACAATAAAAAAGAACACGAAACACAATTTGTAAGTTTTTTTTATTTTTTTAAAAAAAGTTAACAAATTATGTACATTTATTTAAATCTATTGTATCTTTATATTTTTTTAGAATGTTACTCGAAAACATAAAAAAAAAGAAAAAAGAAAAATAAGAGCGAATATACAAGAAACAGAAGCTTTACAAAACAAAAATTTAAATCAAAGCACAGAAAAACAGTTAATTTTTTATTTCTTTTATGGTGTTTTTTTATTTATTAAAATAAATTAACGTTCTTTAAGAAATGCTTAAAGAACATAGTTTTCATGCGATACACGCCAACGATTCATTTTTTTTCCTGCATTTCCCAATCGTCTATTTATAGTATCTTTATATCTTCTATTAATAGTATCTAGTATCTTTATATCTTAGTAGTATTATATCTTTATATCTTAGAAGTATATCTTAGGAGTATCTTTATATCTTCTATTAATAGCTTTCTTACATTCTAATACCCGTTTACATTTATAAGGTACAGTTACATTAGCTTGAGAACCCTTATTACGTTTAATTACAGTTTGATTTGTTACAGTTTGTTTAGGCGGCATTATTACGCTTTGTTTTGGTTCCTTTATAGCAGCATGTCTAAGTCGTCGTGGATTAAAATACGGCATAGGTTTAATTACTACTCTAGGATTAAATCGTGGCGATACGGGTCGCGATACGGTTCTAACAGGACTAATTGTAAAATCGATATCATTATCAGACTGATTTTCAGATCTACTTGTTCTCACTCGTTGTTAAACATTACCTTGCCTTGCTTGCTTTCTTTTAGCAATATAGCTTGTAATATATCCTAATGTTCGCGACATTTTTTTTAAAAAAATGTTAAAAAATATTTTTTTAATAATTTTTATGAATTTTTTGTCGATTTAAAGCGTTATATTTGTATTTTCTATTAGTAGGTTTCTGACAATATAACACTTCGCGACAATTATCAGGTATTTTTCTATCTGTTTATTTATTTTTAAAATTCATTTTCTATCTATCTATTTATTTTTAAAATTCATATAGTATTCCATATTATACCTGTATGAATTTAATATATTGGAAGGGGTGTTTTCTTGTTATTGCCATTTTTTTTTCAAATTTATGTAAAATAATATATTTATATACTTTTATGTATTTTTTTTTTACAATATGCTAGATTTTATAACACTACTAGCTTTTTTTTCATTAAAAATATATATATTTTTTTCAGAATAATTAATATTTTTTTTAACTAAAATTTTTATATCATGAACATGGAAAGAGAAATAATTAACTTCTTAGCAAAAAGAATACCTTCATTTTGGAAATATGTTGGAGAATATATTGCATTAGAAAACTGGGTTATAGTTCAAATTGATCATGATTGTTCAAACGTGGAGGAGAAGATGAGAAATATGTTAAGAAATTTTTTTCAAAAACAAACGGTAATCACGGAACGCGACGTGTGTATAACTATTTAAATAATATGAAGGATGAAGAAGACTTTTCAAAAACGAGAATTTAAAATTTCATAACAATTTATTAATTTTTCTTATAACTCAATTAACCGAATTTTTAAATACATTTGCATATTTTACCATTTATATAAAAAATTGTTATTTGTTTTTTTTAATAATAAATTTTTTAATATTATATTTTTTTTATTTATTAATAATGTCTCCTCCAACTGAAAATATTAAAAAAATGGAGAACCCTGTAAAAGAAAATAAGGCTCATATAAAAATTGTTTGCAAAATACCTGTTAATATTTATTTTAAAAGTAAATTATATTATTGTTTATTTTTAGTTATATAAAAAACAAAAAAAATGCCAAATTGCTGTTTTAGCAAGAAAGAATTTGATCCTCAAGCTTTATTGGAACATCAACAAGAATGTTTTTTTCTCATGGATATCAAACTTTATGCATCCAAAAATCCAATTTAATTAAAATGGCAATGCGTATTATGTTTGAAAGATTTTAAACATGAAAAGGACTTACAATATCACCGCAAAATATGTTTAGAAGAAACTGTTAAAAAAAATAAAGATGAACTTAAAACGATGTAACAATTAGTAAACAATCACATGAAAATTTTGGAAAATAATAACAAGACATTAATCTACATTAACGCCAACTTGAATCTGCAAATGGAAACATGTTTCAATCTAGAAGATAAAATGAAAATTTTAGAAAATCTTTTAGAGAAACCAGATATGTTATTTAAATGTTATCGATTTAACTGAGTCCCTTATCAATTTAACTAATTCCCTTACTGAGTAATTGAATGATGTAAACAATTCCTTTAAAATTCCTAATTTCATGCCAACATTCCTAATTCTAGATAGACAATTTATTTGTCTCACTAATATGCGCGAATGTTTTTCAATGAAGCTTTCTATTCGCAACCAGCTTACACTTCTTCGGGTCATTTATACAGAATCAAAATCTATGGATACAGTTTACCTAAACAAATGGCAATTTTTGTTCAAATTTTACAATCTCCACATGATCATTGCTTGTTATGGCCGCTAGATAAAACTGTTCACTTTGTTTTAAGAAACGGTAGTCATGAAATTCATAACTACTTCCATACTCACTCGCATCCTGCTTGTTTTCTCAAACCGACGTCTTCTGTTAACGAACCCGCTGGTTTTATAGATTTTGCTTCACATGATCAGTTGCAAACTTTTATTATCAAAAAATCAACTATTTGTACAAGTGTATTTTACATGAAAATAAAAATTATTAAATAAAATTTTGTTATTATATTTTTTTATACTTTTTCTTTTAACTTTTTAATATTTACATTTTTTTTTCTAATAAAATTTTTTCTAATAAAATTTTTTCTTTTTAGATATATATGTCACAAAATATTGATAACCAAATAGAAGAAAATATTGTTAACCAAATAGAAGAAAAAATTAACTCTATTTTTAACTCTAACACTCTACTTTTAAACCAATTTTTAACTGACACAGAAGAAACTTTGGATATTACGTTAAAACAATACTTACTGAATATACAAGAACGAATGCACAAGCTTAAACAAGAGTTTCAAATCTTACAAGCAGAGATGAAAAATGTAGATAATATAGTCAAATTGATGACACTTGTAGAAGACTCTAAAAATTAAAAATGTATTTTTTTTATAAAATACAATAATAAAATGATTTTAGTTTTGTCTTACAAATAATTAAATTTTTTTCATAATATAAATATAATTACAATGTTTAATGTCCAATGTTTATTTTTAACGTTTAATCTTTATTTTTAATGTTCAATTTTTTATTTTAAAATTTCAAATTTTATTTTAAAATTTTAAATTTAAAATCTTAAATTTTAAATTTTTATTTTAAAATTTTAAAAATATGTCTACATACGCATTAGAAACTTTTATATTAAATGAGATTTCATCACTAATGGATACATTACAAGCTTTTGTTGATCATGATAACACCATTAACATTGACAAACTATCACCAACGCAAAAAAACGAATTAAACAAAATACTTGACCAATTGGAGCATTATAACATTTTCTTAAATCAAATTCAAAGACTATGAATATTTTTTTTGTATTTCAACTGTATTTTTTTAAATATATTTTAACTTCATAAATGTATTTTTAAACAATGTTTTTTTTTTTTTTCAATTTAAAATTTTTTTTAATTGCATTAAATACTTTAAATATGCGTATTTTTTTAAAGCAATATGTCACAAATTATAGAAAAATTAATAGCTGAACAAAATATACGTTTAGCAGTTTTATCTTCCAATGGAAATTTAAAAGATATAAGTTACAATATATAGAGCTATGTAAATGTTTGAATCGTCTAACTTACTTAAAAAAAGTATATAAATTTTTTTTATAACTTAATAAAATTATCAAACACCCGTTTCAATACTTTTTTTTATTTTTAGCTTCAACATAAACAAAAATAAAGTTACCAATTTACGAAAATTTTGTCATCTACGAAATTATTAAAATCAAAACACTAATGCGCACTTACGCAATACAAAGTTTTATTATTATGAATAAACATGATAGACAAAAGTTTTTTAATTTACAAAAACAACTATTATTTTTTGAAAAATTTTTATATTGTTTAAACAATAATTCATAT
Organism: Hydra vulgaris; assembly: GCF_022113875.1. Taxonomy (NCBI): domain Eukaryota; kingdom Metazoa; phylum Cnidaria; class Hydrozoa; order Anthoathecata; family Hydridae; genus Hydra; species Hydra vulgaris. Next base: position 38,677,183 of record NC_061169.1, read on the forward strand.
TTTTAACTTATAAGTATATAAATTAATAAAGTATATAAACTTTTTTTATAACTTAATAAAATTATCAAACACCCTTTTCAATACTTTTTTTTATTTTTAGCTTCAACATAAACAAAAATGAAGTTACCAATTTACGAAAATTTTGTCATCTACGAAATTATTAAAATCAAAACACTAATGCGCACTTACGCAATACAATGTTTTATTATTATGAATAAATATGATAGACAAAAGTTTTTTAATTTACAAAAACAACTATTATTTTTTGAAAAATTTTTATATTGTTTAAACAATAATTTATTTTTTTAACTTATATATTTTGTAATTTATGTTTTGTAACATGCTTTTTTATATTTTTTTTGATGTAACATTTTTTTAAAATAAAAAAATATAAAAATAATTGTTTGTTGTTTTTTTTAAGCATAACAACATAAATAATTTTTAAGTTTGTTGTAATTTTTAAGCATAACAACATAATTCTAACATTTGTTTGCAATTATCAAACGATTTAACTACAGATAACGTAATTGAAATATTTGTTAGAAATTCCAAATGGTAATGCAGAAAGGATCATATCCGGATTAGACTTGTTGAATTACATTCGTACACATTCTATATTTTAGAAGGCAAACCAAAAAAAGAAGTAGGTTTAAACAGAAATACATACGTTTCTTTCAAAAATAAAATGCAACTGTTAATCGGCATTCTATCATTAATAGGCAGAAGCGACCTATATTTAAAGTACCAATTCATTAAATAGTGTTTTGATAATAACGATTTACCTAAATACTCGCCGTCTACTTATTGGAAGGAATGTTTTTATAATAACGATTTACCTTCAGACGCGCCGCCTACTTACGAAGAAGCCTGTAGAAAATAAAAAACTATTTTTTTATTAAGAAAAAAACTTTTTTCTAAATAAATATTTTATTTACAATAAATAATACAATAAAAATTTTTATGTTTTAATCATCACGTTATACTCAACATCCTTAGCTGATTTGACTAAAATTTTTGTAACTCTTTTAATTTTCTTTACTTTCTCATTTAAACATAGACAACACTTTATACATGGTCCAATTGTTGCCACTTCGCATGTCCTTGCGCAACAAGGTCTTAAAGGAACATATGGATACATACATATGCAACAACCACTGCACATCATATCTATAGACGGTACTAAAAAAAATATAAAATATTATAATAAAATATTATATAATAAAATATTATTTAATAAAATAATATTTAATTACATGTAAATCGGTCGCGTAAACATGATACGGAATCACCATTGAAAAACGGATGTTTCGGGTGATAATAATCTAAAAAAATATTTTTTTACTATTAACATATCTAAGAAATATTAAACAAATATTACTTGATAAAAATAGTATTACCCTCCTCATTAAAAAATTCCTCTGGTGATTGTGGTGCTATTTGCGATCATAACATATGACACCGAATGCTATTAGCGAAAATACAAAAAAGACGCTCGAGACACGCTTAGCAAATCGTCTACACGCAATCGCCCTTATTGGGATACCGAAAGAAAGGTCATCATCATGAAGGTTAGCGAACGTGTCAACCCTACAGTTCACGGTTATGTACCGGTTCAAATATATAAAGTGGGAGTAGTAGGCGATCTCGAAACAACGTACAAAGTTAAACGCGAAGATCTATTGCCAGTAGACGAAGAAGATAAAGATATTTACTTTAAAAACTGAAGATTATCGCAAAAACTATTACAACAACTTGAACAAACCTTTGCAAGAGATAAATATTAAATTACTGAAAAAAAAGGTAAAAAAGGAAAAAAAATGAACAATTTAATTTTTGACGATATTTTAAATGCGGATAAATATAATTGTAACACGTATTTTTTTTCTGAAATAAAAAACAAAAACGAAAGTAGCGTACACTACAACATCTTAAATGACGTTTACATCAATAATATTTTGCCTACAACTGAAAGTATAAAAGTGACTAAAATGAAACATATTGTACCTTGGCAAATTGCATTTTTTCTTATGTAAATCATAAACAATACAAATACTATCAAATCAGAAGGAAATATGTACAATATAGAAATACCACTTAACAATGTTCTTATTAGTATCAATTCGTTATGGAATATTTGGAAAGAACGAATAAACGTCAAAGATCAACAAGGCGCTTACACGCCGGAATCAAATTTTATATAATTCAAATTTTATAAACATTCTTTCTCGACATTCTCATTTCGAAATTCAAATTTTATAAATATTCTTCAAACATTCTCTTTATCGACAAAACTACTTTACCTTTCATCAAGTAGTATTGGTGTTGAGCCGACGGAATTGTTGACTTCTTTTTATCAAATTTGTTTTAAAGACACTAGCGCTAGAAAATATTATAGATTTACTTTAAAAGACATCCCTATAACATCTTTACCTAAACCGTTTTTCAACGTAGATCAAATCATATGGTCTGAACGGGAATTAAAAATGCTTGATATTTTTACGGAAAGCATTAATTATAATTTGCCGGACAACATGCTCAACTTATACTTAAACAACCTCACTTTTAACGATTTTATTTACGAAGGCAGCAGTTCTACCGAATACCAAAAATTACTCAACCAACAAACTTTTAACGCTTCTACTCTGACGACCGGTCAGTTATCTACTATTTATTCGGCAAAGCAATATTCTTGCATTCCATTAGATTTAATCAACAATAATTACACGCTTTCGTGCGTGCCTTCGTTTGAACGCGATCTAAAAACTTACAAAACCATTTCTCGCGCTCTCATAAAATACGACAGTCATGCCTTGTTTGGAAACAATCAATCTTTTTATCATTATTTAGATTCTTTGTCAAATATCGCTTTAAATTTTCCTATAACGTCGTCAAATATATCGGAAGACACCTACAATATTATCAAAGCCGATCAATCCCTGATTTCTAAATACAACGCTGAAACATTTATAGAAATGCTGATGTATTGCGAACAAGCAAAACCTATATTTTTAAATACCATCAAAGTTCCTCTTGTAACCACTGCTAATTTAGATAGAATTACTACCTCAACTTATAAAACGTGGTTAAACGCTTCAAAAACTATTTTGCAAGATTTAAATATCAAGGAATTAATTTTTTATTGCACTAACGGACAATTTGTTTATTAAAAAGACGGCAACGGAAAAATCATTCAATCTTGGACTAAAAGTTTGCCTTTAAAAAACATAGTATTAAAAATGTATCAACCGTTGGGATCGAACGTTGTACCCTACACTTTGTTATTGCAACGGGATCAATACAGTTTAACAAACGAAATAAACCCTTTTTCAATGGGCGTAGACCAATCGTAATGAATCAAGATTTTAGAAAACAAAAAAAGAAAATTGCGTTTTTAAGATGCACTCTAATTCAAATTAGCAATTTTAATAATTCTATATCTAATTTTCCCACGAGCAGCGACAATCTGATTTTTGTTAAATGCGATCAAGCTACGAATTGTGGTATTTATATAAACAGAAATTACGAGCCATGCATAGTGGCGTTTTTTAATTTTGCAGATTACAATATTAGCACTCAGTTAGCTATCAATATTGATTTTAGTAAAAATAGAAAAACTGAAATTTATGGACAGTTGACTAAATAAGTAATTCTTTGTTCCTAAATAACCAATACTTGGAATTTACATTAACAATATATACGCTTTTTAGATTTTTTGAAAATCAGTTAGCAGTATAAATGTTTTTTAGGCAATAAAGGTTAAAACTGCGCGAAGCATATTTGCTAACAAATTTTTTCATATATGGATTTAACAAAATAATTATACTTTAGGTTTTACTTGCGTTAGTGTTAATAATAAAGTCGTTTTTTTACAAAAAAATTTTTTAAGTTAGGTTTTTTTTTTTAACTTTTTACGTCATTTTTCATTTGAAATTTTTTAAAAATTCTTTTAGTTTATTTGAATGTGCAGCTGGTGTTAAATATTTATGTGTTTGGGCTGCACATTGTTTTGGCTGGATCTTGAAAGTTAAGATAAAAACATCGAGAGAGGGTCGCCACATCAGCCAACGAAGGGTCAGTCGGAGAACCGACCTCCTCAAATCGTTAACTTATTGGCAATTAGGCCTCTATGCTGATACCTCAACGATGCAGGATCACCGTTAAATTTCAAGAATATTATGAAACTAGACTTGTGAGATGGAGAGCAACGAAGAAGGGTCACTGAATCAGCTAGCGAAGGGCCAGTCAAAAAACTGACCTCCTCAAATCGTTAACCTATCAGCGACAAGTGTTATTGCTAATTAACCTCACTTTGTCTGTTCCATCAGTCTATTTTATAAAAATGGTATGATTTTAATTGAAATAAATAATTCTTTGTTTTTAAACAACCAATACTTGGAATTTAAATTTACAATACAAACGCTTTTTAAAATTTTTTAAACCACCAATATTTGGAATTTAAATTAACAATATATACGCTTTTTAAGTTTGCTGAAAATTAATTAGCAGCATAAAATTAGAAAAGCGCGATGCATTGCAATTAAAGTTTGCTATTAAGGTTATGTTTGCGTTAGTTTTAATAGTGAAGTTGCTTTTTTTACAAAGAGTTTTTAAGTTACGTATTTTTTTTTAACTTATAAAACTTTTTAAGTCGTATTTTATTTGAAATGGTTTTGGCAGGATCTTGAAAATTAAGATAAAAATTTTTTCGAGAGAGGGTCGCCTCATCAGCTAACGAAGGGTCAGTTGGAGATCCGACCTCCTCAAATCGTTAACTTATTGGGAACTGGGCCTATCTGCTGATATCTCAACCATGCAGGATCACCTTTTTTTTTTCAAGAATATCACGAATCTAGACTTGTGAGATGGAGAGCAACGAAGAAGGGTCACTGAATCAGCTAGCGAAGGGCCAGTCAGAAATCCGACCTCCTCAAATCGTAAACCTATCAGCGACAAGTGTCATTGCTGACCAACCCCACCTTGTCCATTCCACTAGTCCCATGAAACTTTAAAATTTAATGCTGTCAAGTATATGTATTATTGCAATCAAAGCACTTGCTTTTCTAGTTTGAAAAGTCAGCGGCACGTATATTTGGCGATAATGGTTATAGGCCCCGGAATTATTTTTCTTATTAAAAATGAATCAAATTGTTTTTATTAGTATTTTTATTATGAAGTTTTTAGTAATTTTTCTTTAGGTTGTATTTATATTAGTTTTTTAGTACAATAGCTGCTGTCACGCGCGATAAACTTAGTTGTTTTATCTGTTTGTAAGATAGGTGTTTTACTTTTATATTACAATAATTTGTACTACTAATTTACTACTAATTTATTACCTCCAATATACGATGGTAATTACTATAGCTTTATAGCATACATACTATGCATATCGGATATATTATACACGATATATATAATATTCTTGATATACATAAGTCTCTCTATAAATAATATAAGAAACTTATTGGTTTACCTAACAAGCATCATACTGCCCCGAACCAACACCACTGAGCCAAACTGTGTTGCTATAATTGTACTGCACTCCGCACATAGTTCTTACAAAAATAGCAACAAACTCCACACTCTCATATATTCTATGAACATATGTTAAAGCATATCTTATAAAATACTTTTAACAAAGATTACTATCACAAAGAACATAATAACATCAAAATTAAATAAGACGGAAAATCAAAATATTTACGAAAATACAGATTTATACAAAGAAAGACATTAATTCACATATTAAACTTGAACATTCAGAACACCACAATCACAAAGCACAATAATTAACACTAACTTACAGAACACTGAAACAACACTTACTTCAACCTAACTTAAAAAACACTTACTTAACTCTAACTTAACTAGTGAATAATACTCCCCTCTTTAACACCACCTCTTAATACTGGACATCTGTCCAAATATTATAATTTATCTAGCACTCCCTTGCACTTATATAATATATTTCTTTCTTCTCTTAAGACTCTTACGGCCTGATGGTTCCATATCAGTGGTGGAACTTTAATAGCTTCCACTGCGAAACAATAGCAGACATATATATATATATATATATATATATATATATATATGTATATTTATATACATATATATATATATATATATATATATATATATATATATGTATATATATATATATATGTATATATATATATATATATATATATATATATATATATATATATATATATATATATATATATATAATAATAATAATAATAATAAGGTATAACTGTAACAACTGTTTTAAACAGTTGCGAAGTGCAATAACATAAGATATTGCACTGTAACAGCTCATTTTGTCTTTTGTTTGTGTTTTAACAAATAGTTTCTGCAAAATCCAGCTCTGTCTAGTTTGTTTTTGAAGTTATTTATTGAAGTAGCTTCTATTATTTCGGATGGTAAGCTGTTCCACGCATTTACAACTCGATTTTGGAAAAAATGATACCTGAAGGTATTTCTGCTAAAAGGCTTCCTCATTTTGAATTTGTGTTATCGCAGACATGGACCCTCCTCCAATGCATTTCCACAATCGTTAGCAACCCAATTTATTTTATCGTGGCCATGCTGAATTTTATATTGTTGAATCAGATCTCCACGTAGTCTACGTTCTTCCAGTGACGTTAATTGCATAATATTCAACCTAGCCTCATATGATAATTTCCTAATTGTAGGTGCTAGTTTGGTTGCTCTTTTTTGGATTTTCACAATCTTGCCTATGTCTTGTTTTAAAAATGGAGACCATGCCTGGACCGCAAACTCAAGATGTGGACGTATGAACATTGTATAGAGCATTTTTACCATGTTTACATCTAAATATTTAAAGCTTCTCTTTATGGTACCTAACATTCTGTTTGCTTTGCTGGTTGCTGAATCAACTTGTGAGTGCCATTTTAAATCGGATTGAACCATTATACCCAAATCACGTTCAGCTTTTGTGTTACACAATGTATAATTGTAATTGCAATCAATATCAGTCATTATAAATGTAGCATTTGGATTTTTTTTCCCAATATGCATAACTTTGCATTTTTCATAATTAAATTTTGTGAGCCAAATAGATGACCATGCCATTATGTTATTTATATCATTTTGAAGGCTTATTGAATCATTAGGATTTTTTATAATATTTATTATTTTACTATCATTAGCGTAAAGTTTAATAGGGTTTTTGACTTGATCTGGCAAATCATTAATAAAAATCAAAAACAGCAGTGGTCCTAAAACTGACCCCTGTGGTACACCACTAATAACTGGTAGCCAATCTGAGACTGATATATATATATGATAATGATATATACCACTAATAACTGGTAGCCAATCTGAGACTATATATTAGGGATGTGAGAATATGAATATTTCGCCGTAAAAAAAGTGTTCTAAATATTGGTCCGCATTTTTTTTATTTTAGCTAAAAGTTGAAATAAGCCAAACCAAGCTGCACCGCTATTTTGGAACCAAATAAAATGAAATTTTGTATTTATTTAAAAAAAAGGTCAACCTATAATTTGATTTATTTTATGGTTATTTTTTTAAATAAAATATAGTGTAATTTTACATTTTAAATCCTTGATGTTTTTCTAAAAATCACTGCTCCTAAAATACGCAAGGGTCCTTTCTAATTGCAAAGGTTCTTTTAAAACATTTATTAAACAACCTATCCTCAAAATTTAAAGTAAATCTGATGTGCCCATAATAAGTAAAGGCTGCACCAAGCACACAAGGTATTTTTGTGAATTTCAAAACTTAAAGCATTGTTACTCTGAGTACGCATATGTAAAATTTCCGGATCACAAGGTCGTTTTATTGAATTACGATTGGTGCATACAATTATTTTCTCATTTCGCTTCAAAACTTTGTAACTTTGTACAAATGATTAAATTTTGTTTTACTAATTATACTAGTTGGTTTGCTTTACTGTTCAGCCTATGATTTTGATTTGAGTGTATTTTTATTAGATTTTTTATAATTATTAGATTTCAGAATATTTTTACTATTAGTTGTTAAAAGAAAGTTAAAAGGTAAATAAAGCATTTTAATATTTTATCATAAAAAAGTTTATTTTTTTAATAGTAATTTAAAAAAACTTCGTTCAGTAAAAAATTGGAGAATTTTAAAGGACTAAATTCTGTAAATAATGTAACAATGATTGTTTATAGACTGATTCAACTCTATTAAACATTAATTTTAATCTAAAAGATAAAAAATAAATAAAATAAAATTTTTTAAATAAAGCACTAGTGCTTTATTTTGATCTTTTTTATTTTTTATAGTGATTCACAAATCTGAAAATGCCTAAAAAAAATGTTATTTTTGATCATCTTCAGACTTCGTATAGTGATGTGTCTTTTAATTCACAGACAATATGCCTCAAAGGACATGTTATTTTTTTATATTACAAAAATAAGTTTTCTTTTACTACCACAGCAAAAATTGTTAGTGAAACATTTGGTTGTCAAACAACAAAAAATCAAATTAGACATTTAATAAACAACAGTGTTAATAAATTCAAAAAGCACATCTCAAGGGATATGTCAAAGTTTGAAAAAATTTATTAAGAAGTTTTCTCTGGGGCAATAGTTGTTGAAGCTACTAATGACTTTTCATCAGCATCTACTGAAGCCTTTGTTGAACTTTCTCAGCAAAATGTTTCGGTGGTTGTGCCAATAGAAGAAGTTCAAGTTGAAGATCCAAGAGGAGCTTATTTAACACCTATAAAAGCTAAATTAAAACAGCGTCTTTCTTTATTATCACAATCACGCAGTGATGAAAGAAAAAAATACAAAGAAGCAATTTTTAACTCAAAGAGCAAACTTAAACAAATGCCCATTCAAGTAAGACTTTTAAAGAAAAACATTTGGAAAAAAAATATTATTATTTGCAATCTTAAAAAAAAATTAAAATCGATTAAAGTTGAAGCAGGGCAACAAAATTGCAAAAGGCTTTTGTTATTATTAAAAAGACAGAGACAAAAATATCAGCAACTTAAAAAACAAAATGCTGAAATTATACAACTAAAACAAAAACTTGTTATAAATTCTCAAGTAATTAAATCACTTGAACATCAAAATCTTCTTCTTGAAGAGAAGATTAATAATTAAGAATCCAATTTAATGGTTACTAAGAAAAACAAAAAAACATATAATACAGAACTACGAACACTTGTTTTTGATGCTGTAATTAATCAAGTATCTGCAAATTGCATTTCTTCTTTAATTCAAAGTTTTAGCCAACATCTAGGTCTTACCATTAAAACTGTTCCTTGCCGCAATACTGTCGAACAAATGGTGAGGGAACTAGGTGTTATCACTGACCTCCAAACAGCAGAAATTGCTATATCTGAAGAGAATTTAACGCTTGGATTTGATGGCACAACTCAGGAAGGTGTACATGCCAGCTGTATTCACCTTACTACTAAAACTGGTTGCCATGTTGTAGCACTAGATGAGTTAAGTGGTGGCACATCAGAGGACTATGAGCAGCATATATGTCAATCCATAGACAACTTAGCCAAAACTTATGCCTCTTTCCATTTAAAAGATTTTTACGAATGTCGTCAGACTATAATTAACAACATAGCTAATACAATTTCAGATCGAGCAGTTACAAACCATGCCACAATAAAAAAGTTAAGTCTGGCATGGAACAAAACCTTCAATGAGTTAAACTGTCATCTTCATCCTCTAGAAACATTTTCCAGTAGATGTAGATCTGCACTTGCAGTAATAGAAACAGAAAAAGGGAAATTATTTGGTAGCGATTGCATGGCCGGAAATATTGTTGTGCAACTAAATAAACTTCGGTACATGGATGGAAAAGGTGATCCTAAAGGATTTGTTTTATTTTTATTAAAAGAAGAACTTCCCAAGGGTTTACTTCCTAGATACAGAGGAAATCGCTTGCATATTTTTTTTCATATTTGTGGAGTATTAATTCTACATTATGACGTTTTTAAAACATTTCTGACATTAGGTACTCTTTCATGCGTTCGATTACAAGCCAGTTTATCTACTGACTTTGCAAACAATATTGCTAAACAAGAACTTTGTGTTGCTTGGTTAATAGGAAAACTTATAACTAGTCCTTGGATGAAAAAATTTTATGTTTCAGCCGAAAAACAAATCTCTCATTTGGGTGGTATTGTCATTATTAAAAAAGTCCTGGATATGGTTGACCAATGTCTAAAAAATCCATTACAAATTTTATCAAGATCAAAAAATTTCTTTGATGAAGAGTTTGATAAAAAAGATCTTGTCTGAAAGGCTCTCATTGAATTCTGCCCTAAAGACGACAGTATGAAAAAAATGATACTTGTTTGCTTGACTGCTATATCTGAAACAATCAATAGGCAATATGAAAAATACTTCAGTATGAAACCCACAGAACAAATGGAATTGGAACCTGAATCTGCAAGGCTACACAACATGGATGCTGAGGAAGTGATAGGAATGTTTAGTGCAGCTCAGAAATTTGCACCTAATGCAACTCTTTGTTACCTATCATCAAGACTGCGTGCCAGAAAAAATAATGTTAACAACTATTTAAACAGTCTTCCAAAACATGTTAAAGAGTCTGTTATGAAGTGGGCCATTAATTTTGCAACAAAAAGAAGAGAGATTAATAGATTAAAGATGTCTGAAGTGAATAAGGAGATGACACGCAGAGCAGAGCAAAAAAGGCAAAAAAAAGATACAAAAGAAAGGAAAAAAATAGAAAAAAAATTAAAAGTAATAAATATAAGTGTTGAAACTTTTGAGAACGAGTTTCCAGACATTAGTGAATCAAATTTTAATGATATATTGAGTGTTATGTCTGGAACTGCCATAGGCAGAAATATATGCCATATTTGGTATGAAGATGAAAAAAAGATTATATATAATGGAAAAATTGAAAAAATAAAAAAAAAGATACAGGATACATATGTTGTTGCTTATTGGAACAAGGATGAAGATTATAATGATGCAATAGACTATGATATTCCAAAAGTTCAACTTGCTTGTGACATTATACTTGGTGATCTCATGATGGCATGAACATCTTTAAACCAATCACTTTAATTCATAAACTAATATTTATTATTATTTTCACTTAAATACACTCTAAGATTTATTTAAATATATATAATATTTGAGTTAAGTCACAAAAATTTAGACCAATATACATTTTTTTGATAAAAAAAATAATTTTTGGGTCTAACTTTTCATAGCCTCTCCATATATAAAAAATCACAACTTAAAAATCTCATAACTTTTGAAATACTCGACCTACAGAGATGGTTTTAGTATTTTGAGAAAATTCAAAATTAAAGGCATATATTTATGTAAAAAATATTGTTTTATTTTAAAATTTCAAAATTTCCTCACATCCCTATATATATAATATATATATATATATATATATATATATATATATATATATATATATATATATATATATATATATATATATATATATATATATATATATATATATATATATATTACTTGAAATAACATGATAAATAAGTAATATATATATGAAATAATATGATAAAATATGAAATATATATATGAAATAATTATGTTGATAAAAAAGAATTATTATATGTATCAAAATGTATTAATAGTTATTAGGTATAACGAATGACTTAGTTAACCCTGAGTATGTTAACGCAAGTCTATAAAATAAACCTAGTATTCGATACTTTTAGTCGGGTTTAATCCTTACTTATTTAAATTGATGCGTTTAATATGTGTGTGTAATATATATATGAATATATACATATATTTGTATATATATATATATATATATATATATATATATATATATATATATATACAGGGGCGGGTTTAGCTTTTTAAAGAGGTTAGTCAAAAAAGTCGGTTGCGGATTTTACTGCCCCCTCCCCACGAAAGGACGGGGGGGGGGGATGAAGATAAAATACAAAAAAGCACCTACCATATTTGTTTGATAAATAAGCTATTTGCAAAGCTTTCAAAAAAGCGGCTCAAATGGGGTTGCATATTTTATATATATATATATATATATATATATATATATATATATATATATATATATATATATATATATATATATACATATATATATATACATATATATATATATATATATATATATATATATATATATATATATATATATATATATATATATATATACATATATACATATATATATATATATATATATATATATATATATATATATATATATATATATATATATATATATATATATATATATATATATATATATATATAGTATTAAAACTAGCAAGGATCCATTAAATCTACAAAAATAAAATATTGTCTGTGGTATTAAAATACTTTGTGGGCATCATTATTGTGTATAATTGTAACATATATAAATAATACACCTGTATGGAGTATAACAAATCATTTATTAAATAGGCAAGGTTTGCATAGTTAGGTGACTTGCAAATAGAATAAAAACTTTGTAAAAGTAAACAACTACAATAACATTAATACCATAATTATAAAAAAATTATAATGTAATTGATTAGTACAACTATCATACTATGAGAAATGCAATAACACAAAAGCAATAATATGATAACTAACCATAAAAACCCATTTTGTTATTTTATTTCATTGATAGATATGCTATATAATGTTAAACAATTGTAATATTAATGTTCGTAAACAAAGTTATGCTTACAGTTAATGTGTTGCATGTGTTTATTTTCTTTAAACTGTTGAATAATGATCAATAAAGTAAACTTCAAATAATGAAAGCTTACTAAATTAAAACCATATTTCAACTTAAATAACCACACAAGGTAGAATCTTTAGGAAGAGCTGAAAAAAAGGAGAAAAAGTATATAATAGACAATGAATATAATGCTCCTAATTAAAATACCAAAGATACAGTACATAACGGTACCAGTTTCGATTAACAATTGACAGGTAAAACTAAAGATAAATATAGAAAAAAAGAATACTATAAAAATTAGACATGTTTAAATTTATAAAGATAATAAAACTTCATGAAAAAAATAAAATAACAACTAAAATAAAATAAATAATCCTTTTAAATAAATAAAACTGTAAAAAATAAAATAATTATATTTTTTAATTTAAAAATTATACAAACTTTCTATTTGAAGAAGATCTTGAAGATACTGAATAAAGATTAGTATATACAGTGTATATACAAACCTTTATTCAGTATCTAATTTACAATGTAAAAAACACATAAATTCTTCCCTAACATCATAGGAATTGTCTATTAATCTAATTATTAAAGACAATTATTCCTGATTGGAGCAGTCAGAAGCTTCATCAGCAATAACTGAAAAAATTTGATTTTTTTTTATTTCAGAAACCAAAATATTCTGGATGTCCTTTCCCCAACAACTTATTAATTCATTCTGTGAGAAATTAGAAATATAAGATGCATTCTTTGCACAGCTGTTAAAATATGGTCATTAGCAAATATATTAAAAAATATTTGCTAATGACCATCACAATGACCTCTGAAAGCTATATTAAGTTGACCTAAGAAAATGATTTTCTCACAAAACAACTTTTTACAATTTAAATCTCCTTTTCACATTCTTTATTAAAATATCTATATTTTAAATATTTCTATTCATAGTATTTAAAACTGCGGAAAATATGGTCCAGGCATTCTAATGTAGAATTTGTACTGCGTGATGATGTTCATAAATATTTCAGCTGAGTGATATTCATAATTATTCCCGTTTTTCCCATGGTAATGTCTATTAAAAGTGCTCACAGCATCTGGCCTATATTTGAATGACTGAGAATACAAATTTTTAAATCTCGAAGTTTTTGAAAGGTATTTATATTTAAACAAAAGGCAACACAAACAAAAGGCTCCATCTTCAGAAGGTAAATATCTAAGCTATGAAAATTGTTTTAATGATAAAAGTTTTTAAAGATTGCCCATTTGTTTTAAAAAAAGAAGTTTCATCAGGAACAAAAACATTTTGAATCAAATTTTATATTTGTAAATCTTTCAAAGTAGAAGCCTTCGAACGAAACAACAAATTAACAATATCTGATGATGAACATAGAATAAGGTTCAATATTAAGATTTAACATAATTTTATATTTTAGGAAAAAACTGTTCTATAGTAACACTTAACTCTTGTAGAACACACAGTTGAAAGAGCAAGAACACAAAGAAACACAGACCATAAAAATTCTTTACACCTATGAAATGTTTCTTCCTTAACAAGGTCATTTTTTAATTTTCCTGAGCCTATAAAATGTGTGGATACAGACACTGCTAACAAATTATCAATTGATAAAAACTCATTTGGATACATTGAGCACAAGCTTACAAACAATGGATGATTACTGTAAAAAGAGGCATTTAAATATAAATCAATTGCTGTCAGTATTTTTAAATCCATTGCCAAACTATTATCACCACACAGATAAATCAAAAATGAGCTAAATAAGCAATTGTAAGTTGATTCAGCTGAATCAGATCTGATCAGATCTGTAACAGAGCTGTAACTGATCAGAGCTGTAACTGATCACTGTAACTGATCAGAGCTTAAACAGATCTGATCAGATCTGTAAAAAGGGCAATTGAAAATCTTTAAAGTAAAAAAAAATCTACAATAAGCTCAATGGAAAATAAACTTGGATTTAATCATTTATTTACAATAAATCAGTTTGGTAAAAAGTTGAACCAATTAGATCAAGGCAAAAAATATATTTCATAATTATTATGAAATATATTATGATAATATTATTACTATATAAATTTACATCCCCAAATGAACGAACGCAGGGATAATATGTTTAAAAATTTTAAATGTAATTTTTTATTTTACTTGTTAGGATAAATAAAGTAAATCTTACTTCACCGCCTAGTTGTTCTTGACTCCTGAGGAATGTCGTGCTCTACTCTTTATTGACTTATGAACAGTCAACAACTGATAAAAATCTGACTTATGAAGGAGATTAATCTTTACTGACAATTCTGAATAAAGAGTTTGTAAACTTTCAATAAATCCATTTTCAAGCAAAAACCTTACAGATTGTAAATGCATGCCAAATCAAAATTTATTTAAAACATTCAAAGAATTATTGTTAGAAAAGGCTTCTTTTAAATTAGTCAGGGGGCAATCATCATATATTTAAATTCGACTAACTTGGCCTGAAGTTACGCTACCGAACGACAAAAATAAAACAATTTAAAGTGCTTTAAGAAGTTTTTTAAAATCTCGTCAACCGAATAAAAGGGCCAGATAAGTCGCAAGATTTTTTTGACTAACTTGGCCTTAAGTTACGTTACCGAACAGTAAAAATAAAAAAAATTTAAAGTACATTAATAATTTTTTGAAATCTCGTCAGCCGAATAAACGGGCCAGATAAGTCGCAAGATTTCTTGACTAACTTGGTCCGAAGTTAAAGAAAAAAAATTACAAGACGGGGCTATTGCGTGCGCATATACTTATCATAGTTTAATTGGTATTGCTGTTTAGACCAAAAAAATAGAGATTTTATTTAATTTCAAAAATCTCAAAAATATATAACCTGTTTCATTAGCCTGATCGTTGTTTAGTTTAGTAAAAAAGATGTTAGTCAATGCGCCTAACAAGACTAACCCTAAACCCGCCCCTGTATATATATATATATATATATATATATATATATATATATATATATATATATATATATATATATATATATATATATATATGTATATATATATATATATATATATATATATATATATATATACATATATATATATATATATATATGTATATATATATATATATATATATATATACATATATATATATATATATATATATATATATATATGTATATATATATATATATATATATATATATATATATATATATATATATATATGTATGTATATACACAAATATATGTATATATATATATATATATATATATATTATATATATATATATATATAAATATATATATATATGTATACATATATATATATATATATATATATATATATATATATATATATATATATATATATATATATATATATATATATATCCCAGCCGGCATTATAACGTTGTTTCAACGTTGAAATTCAGTTGAAGCGTTGTTTCAACGTTGTTCAACTATTTCACAACGTTAAATCAACGTTACCGTTTAAACGTTGATTATTTAACGTTATTTCAACGTTAAATCAACGTTGCAGTTTAAACGTTGATTATTTAACGTTATTCCAACGTCATTGTTTCAATCATTGTTGACAAAAAATACGATATAAAATTTATGCGCGCGCAGAAATGGAATTAAAAACGTAAACATTATTTCAACGGTTAAAGTTATAGAGATTTATAATGGAAAAAAAATATAATTACTGAACTTATACCATATAGAAATTTCAAGAGATCGAAAACATGTTCAGACAATTTTCCTGAAAGAACATTATCGTTTAAAAATCGATATTTTTTGTTTAACTTGGGGTACAATGCTCAAAGACTGATATTATTAAATGTAAATATAATACGACTTTTTTAAAAAATGATTCATTAAATTATGTTGAATTTAATGCTAAGCGTTGTTTTTTAATAGAGCATCAAGAATTAAAAAAGGAAATTGATAACTTTAAAAAAGAACTTCAGCACGAAATAAAAAAATAAAGATTTATATGAAAAATTAACTTCAACCACATCAGTTATTACTATGAAAACAGACAAATTTGTATATAAACATAATCCAAACAAATCGTGTTATTGCAATTTACTTGTATACAAACATTTATTTTAAAAATAATTGATCTTGCGACTTTTATACTGGCCTTACATCTGTCAATGTGTTTCATCAGTTAGTGCATTATCACCATTAATCAAAAGAGATAAAGTGATATTAAAAAAAAACATTTACTTCTGTTTTTTGAAATTTAAAAAAATCCTTAACTACTTGGACCAAAATAAATGTAATGCAGCAAATATGAATTTTTAATGATGCTAATACTTGGATTATTGACAGCTGATTTTGCTGACAGGTTTAATATATTTTTAGGATTAGCAAATGCAATATTTTCTTCATTGTTGAAAGCTTTTAGCTCACTTTTAAACCACATGGTTTTTGTTCCAAGTAAAGATGTTATAAGACAGGCAATGCAAAACAGATTTTAGAAAGTAAATTATTCAGACTAACACTAAATTTTAGATATAACAGAATTTATTATGGAATCACCTTAAAATTTTGACTTACAGAAACTAACAGGGAATGAATACAAACATTAGAGCAATATAAAAACATTAGTAGCCGTAGCTCCAAATTCACCAATAATTTCTTTAAAAAATTTCTAAAGCTTACAGAAGCTAAATTTTGGATAAAAAAATTACATATCGCTACAATTATTTAGATTGTATTACAAAATACTCTTGTATAATGTATGATTAAGGCTTTAATATTAATTTTTTAATACAAATGAAGTGATTTTAATTGAATCCATTTTTATCAGTCACTTTAAAAATATGATGAGTATTTGTATAAAGATAATTAAAATTTCAAACAATATTATTTGCTTTACTTGTTGTTGTTTTTTAGGTGAATCAATTGCAATTGATGGAATATCTTTAAAATGCTGAGGTAATTAAAATGATTTTTAATTATTCTGGAATTTTATGAATTAAATTATTTAGCAAAAAAATTGTTTGATAATGAGTTCAATTTAAATTAAAAAAAAAAAATTAATATTAGTTCTCGCATAATTAATATCATTTCTCTTATCTATTAAAATTTAGAATATTTTCCAACAATTTTGTGATCTCCATAAATATGAAGGGGAAAGGTGGAAATATGCTTTAAGAGCACTAATTTATATGGTGTAGTGAAAGGTATACCTTTATAAGATATGTAAAACTTTTTTATTCTCATTTTTTATATATTCAAAAATTTCTCCTTGTGTTTTTTTTTTTAATTCTTTTTTATTAACAGCTTCTTCTATTAAATACGATGGAACGACTGAAACTTTAATTGATGGCATTTTGTCTAACTTCTAAAAATGTGCTTCATTTTGAAAAGGTGGCGGAAAAGAAAAAAATTTAGATTGATTGATATAAACTTATATTTATAAAAATCAATCTAAAATTTCTTTATTGAAATATTTACATATATTTCAATAAAGAAATATTTTCTTTTTGTCTGCTAATATTTTCTTTTTCAGTGTTAATTCAACATTACAAATTAAAACTCAATTATGAAAGTCTAGAATTGAGTTGATGTTTTAAGTAAAATAAGAAAAGCCCAAAAAGTAACTGATGTAATATTTTTATTTTTTGATAAAAAAAAAATTCTAATAATGTTTAAAATTGGTATTAATATTAATGTTTATTAGATGAAGATGAGTGAAAAATAAGTAATGTTTATTAGATAAAGATAAGTAAAAAAATAAGTTACAAGTTATTTTTTGATCTTGAAAATTTATTATGATATTTATTATTTATCAAAATATTTTCTTTTTTAATTTTTGTTGTTTTTATATTTTAATTAAAAGTCAATATTATTGTGTCATATATTGTAATATACCTTAAATTATACTATTATATTTTATATTAATAATGAGTATTTTTGTTTTTTTGTATTTCTATTTTTTTTCAATATTCCATAATTATCTTATGAAGATGTTTATGTTTTAGCAACCTAGTATTCTTTCATTATTTGTCTTTGTTATTGACCCTTAAGTTATTTGAACATAATATATTCAGAACTCTGCTGAATAATAGAGTAATAAATAAATTAATAAAAATGAGTTTAAAATACTATAAATTTATAAAATAAAGAAAATCTTATCTTTGCTTATAATGTCTACTAATATTATTGTTTAGCAAGTATCATGGTTATAAAATGTTCAAATTTAGCTAGTTTAATTAGGTCTGTTAGTACACTTATATTACAGTTTCTTCATTTTATATTAGTTCATGTAATTTTTTCAAAATCGAACATGCGGAAAGGAGCTGTTTGGAATGAAGATTTACAAGAAGAAGTAATTCCATCTAATTGAATTAGTGATAAAATTGTTTGCCTGCTTCCAGGTACAAAAGCATTGACTGCACTAAAATGCAGAGAAGAATTGGCTTAAGTTTATACAAATAAAAACTGAATTCTCTTCAGGTATTACATCTATATATTGCAATTTTTATTTTTTAAATAATGTGGTAAAAAGAGTTATTTTGTTGATACAAAATATATAACTATTTGTATAACTATTTCAATTCTAAAAGACAGCAAACAGTATTGTGAAAATTTTAAATTCACAACTACAAAAGAAAAATGTAATAATGAGAATGTTGACAAGTGGATGCAAGATTTGCACTTAAGTGGAAACTTGGATGCAAATTTTCCATATGTGTGGTTTGGATGGTTCTCCACAATATAATATATCTCCACAAGCATAATATTAGATTTACTTCATGTTTTTTACAGATAAATCAATTACAGATAAATTAATTAGTTAATTGGTGGAACGTCTTCTAAAGATAGAATACACAAAATTATGCTGTGGTAATCAAAAACAGTATTGGACTCTTACCTCATTAATAAAAAATCCTCTCAAAGTCCTCTTTTTTTTAAAACCACTTCTAAAATCCTCTATTATCCTCTAAAGAGGTAAAAATTTGATCATAGCTCCTCATTAATTCTTCCCTTTTTAATTTTTGATGAAAGTATAATGTTCAAAAGACCCATTCTCGGTCTGCAAAACTGGCTAACGCCTTAAAGTGCATGAAATGTAAAAAATTGCTTTAAAAAATGCATGCCATTTAACATAATAAATGACATTATTCGATCCCTGTCCCAGCCCCATAAGTGTATAAACATGGACGTTAAACCATTAATAAATGGCCACATAAAATTTCTTATAAAAATTTATGTGGCCACCCCGAAAATTATTTTTAAATGCTAAAAATGTTTTATATTTTGACTACCAATTTATTTTTAATATATTAAAAAAGTTGTTTTATTTAAATTAAATATTTGAAAAAGTTATAAATAACCAACCAACAGTTATATTATTTTTTTAAAATTCAGAGTTTTTTCGAAAAGTTATACGGTCTCTATGGATATGAAGGGCAAAGGTGGAAAAATATGTTTTAAGAACACTAATCTATATGGCGTTGAAAAAGATATGCCTTCATAAGATGTAACACTTTTCCATTCATTATTTATTTTTTAAATCTTCCCTTTTTGATTTTTTTAATATATTTTTTTTATTTACAGCTTCTTCTATTGTATTCAATGGACCAAAAGAACCCTCGGTTAATGGAACATTGTTTGACTTTCTAAATTACGCTTTATTTCAAAAAGGTGGTGGAAAAGAGAAGAAATTTGTGTAGATTTTATTCAATTACATATAAATATATGTAATATTTGAATATGTATTTTTGAATAAAACAAGTTTTATATCTTTCTTTAATCATGAAAAAGTTCTAAATAGTCTAAGTATAGACTATGAATAGATTTAATATCCATAATATACCTTGATAATGTACAGCAACACTAATGTACATGCATAGTACGTTTTGATGGTGATCATATTTTGACGCACATAGCACGTTTACATACATATATACATTTTGACATACGTAGCACGTTTTGATGGTGAAAAAGTGTTTTACAGTCGTTTAACGTTGATAAATCAACGTTAAACACTATCATTTTAAACGTTGTATCAACGTAAATTCAACGTTGCTGTAACGATTTTTCGCGTCGAATCAACGTTGATGTAACGTTTGAGTCTAACGTTGATTTAACGTTGATAAATCAACGTTGAAAAAAACTTTTATTCTAAACGTTAAATCAATGTTAATTCAACGTTATTGTAACGTTTTTTCGCGTCGATTCAACGTTGATACAACGTTGATACAACGTACTAACGATAATTTAACGTTGATAAATCAACGTTGAAAAAAACTTTCATTCTAAACGTTAAACCAACGTCAATTCAACGTTAGGTTTAAACGATATTTCAACATTATTTCAACGTTATTTGCCGGCTGGGATATATATATATATATATATATATATATATATATATATATATATATATATATATATATATATATATATATATATATATATATATATATATATATATATATATATATATATATATATATATATATATATATATATATATATATGTATATACACAAATATATGTATATATATATATATATACACATATATATGTATATATATATATATATATATATACATATATATATATAATATATAAATATACATATAAATGTATATATATTAGTGCTGGGCAACGATTAAATATTTTAATCGCGATTAATCGCATGATTTTTTGCGATTAATCGCAGAAATACGAAAAATTCAATAGTAAAACCTCAAGTAGTATATATATAGCGTAAATTTATTTTTTCATAGTTAAATTAACATAACTTTTGGTTTGTCAAAACTTTAAACAATTTTATCCATTCTTCCAACTTTACTTACTCATCTGCACCAAGCCAGTTACTAAGACAAACAAGGTAATTCACATTTTCAGATGATAAAGAAACTCTCTTCTTTTGTACAATATGACCGGCAAGAGAAAACAATCTTTCACAAGGAACAGATGTTGCAGGTGTTGCCAAGTACTTCTGTGCAATTGAGGCTAGACTGTTGTGTGAGCCTGCTTGTTTGGACCACCACTGTAATGGACAGGCCTCTGTACTGATGGTGGGCTCTGCTTTGTACCGACGCACACCGTTTTCAATTGAGTCTTCCTCTTGTTCAGAATCAGACTCCGATGAAGCAACCAATAGAGCAAATTTTCTCTTTGATGGCGTTGATGTTGCTGCTTCCACAGGTTCATCTGCAATAACCCTCTGTTCCTTGAGTAAGTTAGTGATTGAGACCCACACCTCACCTCTCTCAACTCTGGGTATACACTTGAGGTCTTTGAATCTTGGGTCCAATGCGGTTGCAATCTTTAGATATGCAATGTTGGCATTTTCCTTGCGTGTTTCCAGATCTATTCTGAACATAGATTTGAATTTGACTACATAGGCCGCGTCATCATCTGAGCTCTCCATCACCCGAGAGAGATGGCATAAAGCAGGCAGAACCACAGAGCATGAAACGTACTTTTCTCCACCCAGAAGTTCAGTCACATACCTGCTAAAAATAAAACCCATTTCACTCAAATGTTTTGCATTCACTTATACACACAAAAAGTGTTCTCGTGTTCATGCTTACGCACGAATACAGACACATCAATTCTCTCACATGCAATCAAACCAGTCAGTAAGAAATATATGATGTAAAATATACCTGCAGGGTTCTAGGAGCTTTTCCAACCTCTGCAATTTGTCCATTTCAGCTGCAGTTGGCATAGCAACTTTTGTGTTGTGTGTGGTGGGGACATCGCTCAGTGGCTGTTCGTTTCTGCGAACACTTTTTATCATGTCCAGAGTCGAGTTCCATCTGGTTGGAATGTCTTGTATAAGCGACTCCTTCTTTTGTCCAAGCTCAATTTGTTTTTTTCTAATTCTGCAGCACTTGCTGGACTGTGTTTAAAATGGCCCACCACCTTTCTGCATTTAGCCAGGGCATTGTCAAACGCGCTGTTGTGCAAAGATACTGTGACAGAACGCTGAAGACTGTGAGCGACACAAGGGACGCGTTCAAAAGGCAGATGTCTTGCAGCAGCGACAATATTTCTAGCACAATCTGTGCAACATGAATAAAATGTTCTGCGCACGTTTCAGCAAAATGTCTTTCTTGTGTCTTCATTACTGTCAAAGCATGTGAATGCAGTTTCCATTGTTCATCAATGTAATGCACAGTTACTCCGAGATAATTATGGTTACCCAGCGATGTCCAGTAGTCTCCGGTGAGGGCAACAGTTTGTGCACGTTGTAATGCCGTTGCCTTTATAGTCCTCTCGTTTTCATACAGTTCATGTATTTTTCTTACAATGGTGCGTCTTGGCGGAGGCTCATACGTGCAGTCATTCGTTGCGATCCGAATAACATTCTTCAAACCGACATCTTCCACAATACTAGTTGGCCTGCAATTTGTAGCTACCCACTTTGCAATGGCATTTGTTATCTTGTCTTTCTTTTGTTTCTCTGTAGTTCTCCCTCGTGCTGCATCTAACGTAGTCTGCCGAGGGTTTCCTCCACTGTTTGTTTGGGTGGATAATTTGTTAGCATCAACGGTGTGCATTGCATTTAAGTGATACTTCAAACTTGAAGTACTCCGATGATAAGAAAATTCCGCTTTGCAGTGTTTTCAAATAGCTTTAGTTCTATCTACTCCTTGTTGAAGAGGTTTAAAACAAAAGTGCCCGTTTAAAATTTCGGTACCTTTTTCCATTTTTAAATATTTCTCAATTTACTTACTGCTTGTTGTTTGAGCATAAGCAATAACATAAATACGCATGAAAGTTTCAATTCTTTTATGATTATCGAATTTATCGATATTATCGGATTATAAATAATTAAATTATAATTCAATTATTACATAATTTTGAAACAATACAAAATAAATAAACAAAACTATGAATAAACATAAAAATACAAAATGCAAAATAACTTTTTTAATATATTAATACTAATATAAATTAATATAATAATAATTATAAGCAATAATAAGCAAAAAATATAAAATGAGAAACGAAAACTTTGACAGACAGTTTCACAAAAGAAAAATAAAGTTAAGCTTGTGAATCTTAAAAAAAAACGAGCGGCAGAAACTCATAATGAACTCATTGTAAAGACTAATAGGTGGAAAAAATTTCATAAAAACGTAGCAAAAAAATATATTTTTTTACAATAATAAAATCTGGAGATTAATTTTTTAATTTAAATTTATTAGTTCTGTAAACTAAAGATTGACAGGTCTGTTTTGATGAATTTTGTGCAGCCCTGTCACTTTTTAGTTTAATGAACTATTAAATTTAAAGTAAAAAGTTTACTTTTCACTTTTTAGACTTTCAAAATAAAAAGTACGTTAACGCGCGATAAAATTATTGTCGGCGTTAATTAATTAATGCGTTAACGTGATAATAACGCGTTAACTTGCCCAGCCATAATATATATATATATATATATATATATATATATATATATATATATATATATATATATATATATATATATATATATATATATATTATATATATATATATATTTAAATTATATATATAAGTTATTTAAACATCTTAACATTTTGTTTGCAAAATATAGCGTTATAGTCAGACACCTTAAATAATTCAGAGAAAAAATTAAGAGCTCATAGAAAAGGTTTCACAGACAACAAAAAAGAAACTGAAGATACAGAGTCATATTTTGAAGGAAATTATTAAACATTAAATTTCTTTTGCATTTTTCTGCATTTTTATATTATTGAATATAGTAATTTTAGAACAACTATAGATCTGGATCCGCATATAGTTAAATGTTCAAATTTTCAGGAGTTGTTTATTACACTTTAAAGTAGTGCCTAGATCTTCATCAGAGTTGTTACTTTTATTAAAAAACTTGTAATTCGCCGTCAATTTTTAGTCAAATATTTAAAATATTCAATAATATAGCAGCCATTTTGAAAGTACATAAAAATATAAAATAATCCTAGTTCAGGCGCATTGTTAATATGTTTTCTCTAAATTGTGAAAGTTTTAACTTGATTACACAAGTACTTTTGAAGCGACAGTTGTTTTACATTACTTTTTTTTTTTTTTTCAGATTTTTGTCGATGTTTACTAAGATAAACAGACAAGGCTTCTGAAAGAAGATCATAATGATCTTATCATCAGAACCTTTCACAAATTTTTTAAAATCAATGCATTAACAAAACTAAAAAATTACAATAAACCGTGATATAAATTGGAAATATAAATCAAACCACTAATGTTATATAAAACAAGGGTTGAATTAACGCATCGCGAATTGCGATATCTGTTAAATTATCTGGTCTTCAAAGTTTCAGTTTATGAAAAACCACGAAATTTACGGAATAGGCGAATAAACTTTAATTTGTTAGTAAAAATGTTATGAAAAACAAAACAATAAATTTATGACTACAAAAGTAATAATGCTACAGTGTTGTTACTTTTATAACACTCTTTTAAGTTACATTTATAGTTTATTGTTTGATCAAACAACAAATAATCAAGATATTATAAATAAAAATGATTTAGTTAAGTAATTCCAAACTTTAATTAAAGTAGTAATGCATCTAAAAAAAATACAATGGATATTTAAACAATGTTAAAAACCTTAGCAACTTTTACAAATACATATTTTTATAAACAGCTTAGCATTTCTAAACATCTTACTAACGGTCCGGAAAAAACGCGCGTTCACTTTAAAATCAACCAATGAAAACACTGGTAATTTACTTCTTAGGAGAAATCTATATTAAAAGGGGAGGGGGAGGGGAGGCTAAAAACTTAAATTTTGTTTTATTATTTAATCAATTAAATCATAATAAAAGTAAAGACAAAAAAATATATTTCTAAATATACTTCTTTATAACTAAAATTTATTAAATTAAACACCTCTGTTTTTAGTTTTAAGTAAATGTCAGTACTACTCTCAGTGGCGAAACTGCGGGGAGGGTGGGGGGGGGGTTTAACAGACAAAAAGTGTCCTGATTTTAAACTAATTTTAGGTTGCATGGGCGATATGGGGCTCATTTTGAAAATCGTGTTATTTGTTTATAGCAAGTCACTTGTTATAAACAAAAAACTATATCTCAAAACAAAAATTCAGTGAAAATTGGCCTTAAAATTAAAAAAAATATATATTGGTAACCGATAAATAATAAAACTTTCATTGTAAATTTTCCCGCTTTTTTTTATAATTTCCTCCTCCCATTTTATACATCCTGACTAAAATTCCCACTCCCACCTACCTTTGTATTAAGCACATTAGAGTAGTCAGTAGCAAAATCCCCCCCCCCCCCCGCACGATTTTCAAAATGAGCCCCATATCGCCCATGCAACCTAAATTTAGTTTAAAAATAATACTTAAAAATTTATTAAAAAAAAAATACTTTTTGTCTGCTAACCACCACCCCCCACCCCCCCACCCACCGCAGTTTCGCCACTGAGAGTAGTACTGGCATTTACTTAAAACTAAAAACAGAGGTGTTCAATTTAATAAATTTTAGTTATAAAGAAGTATACTTAGAAATATATTTTTTTGTCTTTACTTTTATTATGATTTAGTTGATTAAATAATAAAACAAAATTTAAGTTTTTAGCCTCCCCCCCCTCTCCCCTTTTAATATAGATTTCTCCTAAGAAGTAAATTACCAGTGTTTTCATTGGTTTTCACGTGTTTTCACGCGCGTTTTTCCGGACCGTTTGAAAGATGTTTAGAAATGCTAAACTGTTTATAAAAATATGTATTCGTAAAAGTTGCTGAGGTTTTTAACATTGTTTAAATATCCATTATATTTTTTCTAGATGCATTACTACTTTAATTAAAGTTTGGAATTACTTAACTAAATCATTTTTATTTATAATATCTTGATTATGTGTTGTTTGATCAAACAATAAACTATAAATGTAACATAAAAGAGTGTTATAAAAGTAACAACACTGTAGCATTATTACTTTTGTAGTCACAAATTTATTGTTTTGTTTTTCATAACATTTTCACTAACAAATTAAAGTTTATTCGTCTATTCCGTAAACTTCGTGGTTTTTCATAAATTGAAACTTTGAAGACCAGATAATTTAACAGATATCGCAAATTGCGATGCGTTAATTCAACCCTTGTAAAATAAAAAGTCTGATCATATCATTTTATAAAAAGATCTTATAAAAACGTAAATATATACAACAGTCTTACAATTAAAAAGACAAATACGTGATTATTATAAAAAGGATTTAAATATATCGTCAATAGATAAAATAAAGTTTTTAAGTTTACTTAAAAAGTAAAGTTAAAAACTTTATTTTATTTATAGTTACAAAAAAAAACTATAGTTAAACTATAGTTTTTTTTTGTAGTTACAACCGCTTTTATTGTAATTAAACTTTGTTACTTAATTGAGCATAACTTTTTTTAGAATTGTTATTTTGTTATGAAATTTTCACTATTGCAATGCTGATTCAGCCTCTTTTCAATGATATATAATAATCAATAATAAAAATAGTTAAAAATTTTTACACACGTGCTTAAAATTGCAAAAGACATGGGTTAAACACTTCAGATAACAAAACTTCTAATACCACTGCTCTGGATAATAGCCCTTAATATTTCTTATCAAATTGATAATGAAATTAGTGAGTTTGAAGCTTTATCTAATACCAATTCAGATAAAAGTGATAAGAATGTTGTAATAGATGAAGTAGAGGGTGATTTAGCATTTTTATCTTTTCAGCATAATATCACACAAGAATTAACTGATTTAATTTGCTGATCTATGACCAGAGCTGCATAATTGTTAGTGCATCCTAAAATTTTATTTAAATTTGTGATTTTTTATGTATTTAAATAAAATTCATTATATGTATTTTTTATGCTATATTTTATATGATATCATCATCATTGTCATCATCCTCCACATTTATTTTTCTTTATTTTATATTTATTCAACCTTAATTATATTTCTTTATAATTTCTTTATTTTAATATGACGTTGAGTAAAACAAGTAATTCACTAAGTTTTAATTATTATTTGTTGACTAAAGTATACACTTATATATACTTACTTATAGATTGTGCCTAAAGGCTTTCTTAATTTAGCAAAGAATATAGAACACAATGCAAATAGCTTTGCACTGTGTTCTAAATTCTTCGCTAAATTAAAATTATGTCAATAAATTTTGTTTTATATTTTTCAGTTGTAAAAATATAAAACGTTCATTTATTCAGCTATAACAGTAGTATAATCACTGGTAATATATATTTAATGATAACAGATGTATAGTATTAGGCTCGAAGAAGTTATTAGTGTAAATGGTTATAGGTGACTTGAAATTGTTGTCATATGAAAGAAAGAAATCTAGGCGTGATAAAATTATTTGTCGTTGAAATATAAGAAATTTTGCTTGATGAACCAAAAACTTACTTGGCAGAGTTCAGTGTCAAGCGGTGTTGATGTCTATAATTTGACTTTACATTAGACACTTTAAAATAAAGCAAAGTATGTATTTTACTATTTATAGTAACAAATAATAACAGTTTAAATTTTAAATGATTTTTTTTTTTTTTTTTTTTGCAATCTTAAACATAATTGTGTTCATTTTTATTTAGTTGTCTTTGTTATCACTTGATTATTATGCTTACTGTTGAAACATGGTTTTAATTTTGTAAATTTAATATGATGTGAAATTTACAATATTAATCATTTGTCAACAGTTAAAGAGACGCTGGAAATTAATTAAGAAATGCTGGAAATTAACTTTTAGTTAAAGTAAAAATAATTTTGTTTATTGGTAGCATAATAAAACCAGTTACTGTTATTTATTGCATGACTTTTTTACTTTTTCTAACATGGTGTTTTTAAAACACTTCCTCTCTCTCTCTTAAATGAGACTTAAATAAGAATTAGTAGTGAGAATTGTAGAGAGAGAATTGATTAAACTCTGTAATTACTGAGCTCTGATTAAACTCTGTAATTACTAAGCTCTTGCGTATTTTTAATACTGCAATTGATAATTTGCTATATAAAGATATAATTCTTTAAATTGTCCCTTGGTTGTTCAAATATTGTATTAAATAAAATTTTTTTAGTTTCAAGTATTTTCTCTTAGGGATCGTCTATATATTACGTAACGCGAAATTAAACATAGACAAAAGAAATATCTCAAAGTGTGTTTCTTTCATGGTCAACTATATGGTGCATTTTCAAGAACTATAGCATTTAATAGTTTGTTTTTCAAAATTGATAAACATTTTATTCAAGGTATAGTAGGTAAAAAAATGAATCATAAATATTTTTATATTTTTTAAAGTTCTTAATTTATAGTCTTTAGATTTTCATTTTTAAAATTTACTGTTAAAGGTTGTGAGCACATTTTGTATGTATAACTTTATTTATCATTATTTTTTTTTTTTTTTTTTTTTTTTAGTTTTTGGTAAATATATCTATCATTCAATAGTTGTAAAATGTGTTTATACGTGTTGCATAAATTCATATTTGTTTACAGTTATATATATGTTTAAATTATAAAAGCCAAAACAACAATTCATATCTTAGTTTGATTTTTTTATATTTATATATTTCGATATAAATATATGCTATTAGTTAATTTTGTATTTTATCTATTTTATGCCTAATAATTTGTTATGCGTATTTTAAGGTGATCTTTGTAAATGGGGGTCGTAACTAAAAACCTTTAAAAATATGGAGAATATTGTAGTTTTGCGCATTACTATCGAGTTACTTAAGTTTTATTTATGTGTTTAACTAATTAGTTAGCTTAGTCTGTATTTGCAACACTTTTGAGGAAAGAACGAAAACATTCTTATATAAGTAGATCATTGTTTTACATTTTATTATTTTATTTTATTCACCTGGCCACCATTAAAGCAAAGTGAGAGAAGGAACCTCTTTATTAGAGTCAAAATATTTAGGAAAATTAAATTTCGAGTTACAAAAGGATTTTTTAGTAAATGGTGGCAAATTACCGTTTACTAAAAATTTAATGAAATAAAGAGGCCAAACAAATAATATAGAAATGGTCTTTGTTGAACAGACTTAACAAGACCCGGGTCGGGTCAGCTTGGTTCACAAATTTTTATGTCTACTTATCTCTTATAGTTTTTATTTTAGTTTGTCATATGATGCATTAATGTATTAAAAAATTTCTTATACCCATGTTTGATCGTAAATTAATTTTTTTTTTTGTTTGAAAGGTATTTGTACTCAGTTTGCGTAGTTATAATAAACTTTGTTATTTTTTATAAATTTATTTTAATGTGTGCATTTAACATTTTTAAGTTAACAATTTTCTTTTCTAAAAAAAAATTAATCAAGGGGATACCAAAAAATTGATAACTCCTGTATAATATAAGTTAACTTCATTTTAATCTTAATGGTTCGTGTTATAAAAATTACTACAAGGATTTTGTTGACACTTTCGTCAATTTAAAGCATAACAAAGTGTTATTATTTTGTGTCAGTAACTAAAAACGTATTGTGTTAAACTTAGGAAGGTCGATGAAAATGGTTCTGCCATACACTGTTATGACCTATGCCATTTGTAAATTACTTAAATAATGTTAAGTAGTATTTGTAAATGTTAAGTAGTAGTTGGTAAATTATTTTACCTCCTCATAGTTTTTATATTAATTTTACAGATGGATTAATTTTTTCAAGCTGAAGGCAATTTTCTAAAAGGGTATTAGCTAAGGTTTTGCAAGATTAAATTGTGGAAAACAGCCACTATAAATTAATTATGTAACAGACTGACCAAAACCCGTATTACGGGTTGCCTTTTGCTAGTTATATATTAACACTCGTTCACAATGTCAATTAATGATTGCGAAAAAGGTTTTTCACAAACCTGAAAAAGATTACCCAATGCGCCCTGTTGTGCCAACAATTAACACACCACCATATGGAACATCCGAATACCTCGTTAATATCATTCAACCAACGTTAAATAAAAACAAAAATAAACTTATTAATTCTAATAGCTTTGTTAATGAAGCCAGACAATGGAAAATAGATCTCAATGAGGTTCAAGTTTCATTTGATGTAGTCAATTTATATTCGTTCATACCCATTGACGAAGCTATTCCAGTTATTATTGATATATTGAATAATGATATAGACGACTAAAAGACTCAAACTAAACTATCTCTTGTAGACATACACCAATTAACAGAACTTTCATTGAGTATTTGCTATTTTCTATATGAAAACAAAATCCGAATAATACGTAATTCAGGTCCTATAGGTTTGTCTTAAATGGTTGTTATGGCGGAAGCGTTTCTACAGAATATAGAAAGAAAAGCTCTTAATATAGCTGTCACGCTCGCTTTAACTCAATAAAACAACAACAAATGTTTCTAAATATCCTAAACGAACAAAACCTTGCCATAAAATACACTGTTGAACTCGAAAACCACCAAAAACAACTTAATTTCTAGATGTTAATATTACAAACACAATGCATGGAGCTTATGAATTTCAAATACATCGAAAAGAAGCAATAACTAATATTCAACTAAAACCTATTCAACTCAAACATCAATCCTAATATTATCACTGGCGTATTTAAAGGGTTTTTATATCGTGCAAAGAGATTATGCTCTCAAAAATATCTCAAACAAGAAATTGATTTTCTAATAGAAATGTTTGTTGAAAACGGGCACAACAAGAACAATCTAATTAATATCGCCAGAAACTTTCTAAAAACCGAATTAAAAAATACCAATTATAAACCAACTGACAACCAACCATTTATAAAACCACCATGAATACCAATCGTTGGTCCCAAACTTAGAAAAAAACTTAGAAAATAAAACATAAAAGTTATATTTACATCCGCTCCAAATTTAAACAATAGTTTATGCAACAATAAGACAAAACTTCCTCCAAATACAAACTCAGGAGTCTACCAACTAAAATGTTCATGCAATTCTATATACATTGGAGAAACTAAGAAGAAAGTTATATTGAGATGTATTGAACACCAGAAAAATAGTGATAATGGAAAATGGGCCAGTTCACGTGCTACCGAACATTCCAAATCATGCCAGGGTACATTTGATTGGTTACATCCCAAAACCATATCAATCGCTCCAGAGTATCATGTTCGGAAAATTCGAGAGTCCCTCGAAGTAAACAGGGATTAAGTTCGACAAAAACTTGGAATTGATGAAAAAGTTTTAAATATATATATATTTTATATATATATAAAATATATATATATATTATATATATATATATATAATATATAAATATATATATATATACATATTATATATATATATATATATATATATATATATATATATATATATATATATATATATATATATATATATATATATATATATATATATATATATATATATATATATATATATATATATATATATATATATATATATATAGCTGGATCAAGATTCTACCAGGTTATTAGTGTGATGGCTAAAAAGGAGAGTTATAGTTCTGAAATTCTCACAAGTCACTTAATTAATGAGAATTATGAAATTTTTACGGTTCCTAATGAATCAATTGATATCATGGAACATCTAACTGATGATGGTAACAACTCTGTTGATATGACTGTAAATGAAGATGTTAAACAAGATTGCATAGTGCTGCAAATTCAAAGTCTTAAATCTTTGTTGAATGGTCATAAAGAACAAAATGATATCATAAAAGGACATATGCTTAATGATAAAGTAGTTCACTTTTGTCAGCAACTTATGGCAATCCAGTTAAATATTGATGTTGGACTGCAAGATCCCAATAAAGGACAAATTTTATCTTTTGATATCTATACAAGTACTCCATATGTCCAAATTCTTCATGATGGAAATCTTGACTGGTTATGTGTGACCACATATGACTGTAAACCAGGGGAGATATATGTTTTTGACAGCCTTTTCCACGGTACAATCAGCTTAGAGAAAAAAAGAAAAATTTGCAATATTTTGCATTGTCAAGAAAAAAATCTTGTTTTTAAAGTTTTGTCAATTCAACAGCAAACAAATGGTGTGGATTGTGGTATTTATGCTATTACCTGGGCTTGTCAGATTCTTGACACAAAAAGTTTACCATCAACAAATCTAATGTTTGAGGAAAGTGAAATGAGAAGTCATCTCCTAAAATGTATATCAAATAACCAGATAGAGATATTCCCAGCCACTAAATATCCTTTTTCCTTTAGAAGATGTGCTGCTGAGACTTTTCGTGTTTTGGGTGCCTGGAGACGAAGACCTATTTAACAGGTATGTTTGCCCATATTAATGAGTTAACAACAAAATATTTATAACTGCAATTCCTTATTTGGTATCTTAAATTTAACAAGTTTTTATAATGTAGCAACAATGTAGTATAATGTAGTAAAAAAATTTTTATAATGTGTAATGTATTTATTTTTTTAAAGGCAAATGACATGCGCTTGTAATAGATGGTTTCATCCTGAATGTGAAAAAATTCCACTAAATGCCTATGAGCAGGAAGATGAAATTTGGAACTGTAATGATTGCCATAACCAGCCAATAAATACTAATAAAACAATTATAATACTGTTATACAGCACAGGTATCTATTTTTTAATATTACGGACTGTTAATGTTGAACAGTCATAATAACTTGCGTAACATCCAAACATACAATATTAAAAAAATTGATTTTAGTTTAGGTTGATAATATTTAATTTATGCAGACTATACTTGATTTAATGTAAAATTTTTATGTTGGGAGGTCAATAACCTTAACTGACCATAAACATTATATGTAGTATTATTTTACTTTATATAAATTTTTTTAATATTTTATTATAATGCACGTACTCGAAACAACAACCTTGCTTTGCAAAATGCCTAGGAAATACAATTCTTAAAATGATTTGCCATAAAGTTATACCACTGATGGCATTGTAATAAAAATCCGTGCCAAGATTTTATAATAGGTAAACTATATTTAACTATTGCTTTTCTTTTTTTACATGATTGATTTGTTATTATAAAAATTTTTGTGAAACTTCTTTAAAATTTTTTTTTGAAATTAAAATTAGATTCATAACTTTAAATTTTTTTAAAAATTTGGTATCATTTCAAAATAGTGGTGGCCTCCATGTTAGCCTAATGATTGGTATTCTTGCAAAAGAATTAAACGGCGTGCCATTAAAAAAAAAATGAAGATATCGAGCACGATTTCTTTTCGTATACTATATGTGTGTGTATATACATATATATATATATATATATATATATATATATATATATATATATATATATATATATATATATATATATATTTATATATATATATATATATATATATATATATATATATATATATATATATATATATATATATATATATATATATATATATATATATATATATATATATATATATATATATATATATATATAATTGCTTATAAATATATATAAGGTTATACCTACTGAGTGGTTCTTATTGAAACTAGAAAGGTAATCTAGTTTTGAAGAAGTCATGAAAAGCCTTTACATACATATCTTGAATACATAGGGTATAAAATAGTTTCTTTTCTTAGTCCGATAATGATGATCAAGAACTCGTCAGCCGAGAATCAAGAGGCCCTATGCCCTTATTTTGTGTTTTTTCTGATTATTATCAATAAATATTCAACAATCAATTGAGTGTGTGTCTAATAAATCTTGTTTCAAAAATGATACATCTTTAAAATATTTAAAAAATTAGTTTAACATTCTGGCTGTGAGCCTTAGCAAATTAAGTTTTAAAACTTGATTATCTCGGAAATACGAAAAATGGACATACTTGGTGCTCGTCTAACGAACTGATTTATTTTACAATTTTTATAAACGTTATAACGTGTCAAAAATCAATCAAACAAGTTAAACAATTTCGTAATAAAGGTCCAGTAATAAATTTCATATAAAAATTGTGCACGAACTCAGTTTGACATTTTCTATTAAGTCTTAAGTACCTTGAGGCATTTTATTATGAAAAAGAAAATTCAAAAACATTTCAAATTTATTTTGGTCGATTGCATATTATTTATAAATTGACTCATTTGATTCGCTAGTCTCTTGTCTGATTGGAAGCCTGATATCTTAAACAGCGGCAGTGCTAATAACTTCAAATTTAGAACATTTTGCCCTAACGCTTTAAATTGTTGCCCCAACGCTTTAAATTGTGAATGTTTTATTGACACAATGCGATTGATTGTATTAATTGATTAGTATTGAATTGAACAATGCCAAAATTTATAAGTCAACTTTAAATGAACATTAAACCGTCTATTTTTGCTGTTCTGTATTTAAAGTTTTTAAATTGTCGCTGCGTTTGATCTTCTTAAATAATCCAAACTGTTTTTAAATTATTTAGAGAATATGTTATTATTTTTTCATAATATAACAAATAAAAAAATTTAAAAAAATTTAGGTTTATAAGAATCAACAATGGAAATGAACTTAAGATAATCTTAAAACTATATAAAATATGACAATCTTTAGTCCGTTTTGCTGTTCTGAGAAAAAGACATTTAAAGTTTTAAATTTAATCACTGCTTCGAATATTTTTTATTAAATTCATTTGTTTTTAGTTATTTATTATGTGTAAAGTATTTTAAACTAAAAGAAATTCAAAGTTAAGATTTCGTTGCTGCAAAACAAAACCATTAAAATAGTTTTGTTTTGTAGAACTTTATGATATTATATTTTAAGACGTATTTTAAACTGTGAATGTTTTATTGACACAATGCGATTGATTGTATTAATTGATTAGTATTGAATTGAACAATGCCAAAATTTATAAGTCAACTTTAAATGAACATTAAACCGTCTATTTTTGCTGTTCTGTATTTAAAGTTTTTAATTTGTCGCTGCGTTTGATCTTCTTAAATAATCCAAACTGTTTTTAAATTATTTAGAGAATATGTTATTATTTTTTCATAATATAACAAATAAAAAAATTTAAAAAAATTTAGGTTTATAAGAATCAACAATGGAAATGAACTTAAGATAATCTTAAAACTATATAAAATATGACAATCTTTAGTCCGTTTTGCTGTTCTGAGAAAAAGACATTTAAAGTTTTAAATTTAATCACTGCTTCGAATATTTTTTATTAAATTCATTTGTTTTTAGTTATTTATTATGTGTAAAGTATTTTAAACTAAAAGAAATTCAAAGTTAAGATTTCGTTGCTGCAAAACAAAACCATTAAAATAGTTTTGTTTTGTAGAACTTTATGATATTATATTTTAAGACGTATTTTAAACTAACTCAAAATTTAATCCAATAAAATAAAAGGAAAAAAAACGAAATAAATTTTTAATTTATTTATTGTTTTGAAGCTATTTATAATTTCGAATATATGACATTTTACCGTAACAAAAAAAAAATAAAAAAGTTTATTTCTGTATTGTTAAGACTACATACACCTAACAGGTGTATGCAAAATGCAAAATGGTTTACTCTCGCACTACTGCTGCCGCCTCTTCCTCTAGTTCAGCACGAATGTGGCCATTAATTTTGTAAATGAGGCTATTCAACATCGACTTTGGGCCCGGGGTGGCTATGCCGCAAACGTATTAAACTTGTCTTGTTAGTCCTATAAAATAATTAATAAATGATTTTGATAATACCGAAATTTAAATAAAGCTTTTGAAACAAATAAGTATACTTTGTGGTTGATTGCATGGTTCGATGCTAACGGTTCTAAATACAAAATTAGAGAAGATATTACTTTTTCTATACGTCAATAAATATTGTTGTAGATATATATTATAAAGTAGATACTTTACATCCACTGCACAAAGATGGATGGTAAACGGGACAAGTACTGAGTTAATATTCAAAATATTATTTCGAATATATAAAATATAGAATGTTATAAACAACACATTCCAAAAACTTTAAAAAAAATTGAAAAATGACTTAAGAAATTTAAAAGTATAATAACATCTGTTCAACAAAAATTGCAATTCCTTTGATGTCTAATAACATCTGTACAAAAATTAAAAGAATATTCATTAAAAGAACACAGATGTGGTTATATCTATTAAATTACCTATAATAACTAAAAACTAGAAAAAAAGTCTAATAACATCTGTGCAGCTAAACCTGTGGGTTCTACAGATATAGTTACATCTTTTAAATTATCAAAATGTAATAACATCTGTGCAACTACATCTATGATGTAATGAAGTTATTTTTAAGATTTATTTTTAAGAATTAACTAATAATGCATCATTTTAACCAGATGTAGTTACATGTAAAAAAATTTATACTAAAGAAAAATATATTATACGAAAAAAATATAAACTAACAATCCATTATTTTAACCAGAGGTTAATACATATAGAGGTTTTTCAGATGTAACAGCACCTGGAAAAAAATTTTAACTAATAATGCATTATCTTAACCAGATGTAGTTATATATAGAAATTTTTAAAAATGTAACTACATCTAAAGAAAATTCTTCCAGATGTTATTTATTGGACTCAGAGATGTAGCCACATCTTTCTCAAGATGTTGTTGGGATTAGTTAATTTTTCAGATGCTATTGATATTAAAGTAAAAGATAAATACAGATGATCTTGGCAAAAGTGTACAGACAATCTTGAACTACTCCACAGATGTTGTTTGACAGATGTTGTAATCTTTTACCTTAAATGTCTTTCATCCAAAATACTTTATAAACTTGTAGAATTTGTGAATTTGCAGACATGAATTTCCTGTCACTAAAGATTTTGATTTGCCAGAAAATAAATAGTAATGCCTATTTGCTTTTTTATTAATTTTATAAAAAAAAATACCTGTAACTTATTAAGTTTCGCATCAAACAAAAAAAATTGATAATTTCAAAATTTATTAAATTTCCTGAAGGACAATATTTCTTAACAAAATGAGATTCTTTTGAAGCTAATTGTACAAGTGTACCAACCCAATTGATAGTTCAGACAATTAAATGTACAAATTACACTATTGTTTATAATTATCTGAATGGTCATACTTTTCAATATATATTTTAAAAGGAAGCATAGTCTTAGAAAACGTTTGATCAAACAAGGTTTGTTTGAAAAGAATAAAGTGATTTAGGTATCAGCATGTAGAAAGCAGATAAGATCTATGCAGATCAGAGCAGCAGCTTTAAGAGCAAATAGTAAATAAAGTATAATTGTCAATGCTTTCCTTTATAAAACTTGTGACTCTTTTAAGAAGCTATATTGAGCATACATCTCTAGACCATATCTTGATTTTGTTGTTTAAGTATAGAATCCTTAATTTAAAAATGATGCTAATATAATCAAAAAGGTGCAGAGACGTGCTACCAAGTAATACCAAAAATTAGACACCTACCATACAAAGAAAGATTAATCTAACTGAATCTAATAACTTTGACCAAAAAAAGAAAACATGGCGATTTACTTATATTTTATAAATATTTCCATCATACTGAAGACACCTTATGGTATAAAACACCTAAGTTTTTAGCATCATTATTGTTGTCTGCACCAATCACTAATACAATAAGGAATAAATTTTAACATACTTTATACCCTCAACAGGTTAAATGCCAAATTACAGAATGTTTCTTCACAAATTTAATGATAAAATCGTGGATTAGTCTACTAAAATCAACCATCAGAGTATCAACAGTAAATATTTAAGGGCAAAGTTAAAAAATCATTATGAAATACTTTTTCTGAGTTTTCTTATAACCAAACTTTAGCAAACATTATACAACTTTTATTTATTTATCTAAATAAATAATTGTCAAATATAGTTATAGTTAAAGGTTGTCAAAGATTAAACATGGCATTGAATCTTAACAGCAACATTTATCATTTCATTTTCAACTATCATTTAGCAACTTCAACTACAATCTGTGTCCTGCCAGCTACGATACCTTCTACAACTGCAGGATTTGTTTGAAAATCAACTTTGCAAACAACACAACAAAAGTTGCCCCAATAAGCTAAAGTATGACTAGTTTCGTTCAGACCAGCTGTAGTGCTGTAATGCTGGATTTCTTTCAGGCATATTTCAACTCCAGCCATAAATATAACTAACTTTTGGAGTGGTAACCTACTTTGGCTGAAAAAAGATCCTTCTCTAACACTTTGCAACTGTTTGCATTCTTTGCAGTACCAACAGAGTTTAAACCGAAAGGTTATTGACAATTTTTAAAGTGAACACTACTTTTTATCATCCTATGTCTTGCCAGACACTCTAAAGCACTTAGTGGTTCACAAATTTAAATGCACTTAAAACTTTAAAAATTCTCTACTTCAACGCCAAAAAAATTTTTAAATAAAATATAAAACTGAAAAATTATTTAAAAAAACCGGAAAACTTATTAAAAGAAAACCTCAAAAAAATCTATGGAAAAAACCTCAAAAAAAAAAAACATTTTTTTTTGAGTTTTTTTTCACTCACTAGCCTAATTTCTTCCCTCTAATTGATACTTTGACATGTTAATGTCCAACAAAAAAAGAGTTTTAAAACTTATATATTAAAATAAATTTGGTTCATCTATGCCATTTATCTATTTCTTATGTTTTTATGGGCGTCTTTAAGGTAACAAATCATACATGAATTTAGTTTTAAAACTCAATTTCTTACAAAAAGAAATTTTTTTAATTTCTTTCGTTGTTTTGATACTTAAAAAAAAAAGACTTTAGCTAAATTGTTAAACTTAGCGTTTCTTTTTTCAGTGCAATTCTGAAATGTTTAAGTCATAAAAACATCCAAACAGTCGTGGTCAAGTTGCCAACAAAAAAAAATCATTTGAGTGCAATAGCATTCAATCGCACCCCATTCCTGTTCAAGCCCATATATATATATATATATATATATATATATATATATATATATATATATATATATATATATATATATATATATATATATATATATATATATATATATATATATATATATATATATATATATATATATATATATATATATATATATATATATATATATATATATATATATATATATATATATATATATAAATATATATATATATATATATATATATATATATATATATATATATATATATATATATATATATATATATATATATATATATATATATATATATATATATAAAATAAGCCTCCAAGGGATTTCAAAAAAAAATTGAAATCTTCACGTTTTGGGGGTTTTTATTTAATATATTTAAAAATGTCATATTTAATACTTTTAATAATAATTTTGAGTGATTATAGAACTTAAAATGTAATAAATGCTCAAACAACACGTGTTCTCTTTTCTTTATTACACATTATTAAAAAATGCTAGTTGCAAAAACGATACGCGCGACTGTTAAATTATATTATAAAGTATTTTGGTTGTTACTACACAGGAGATTATTCCTTGAATTTAAATTTAAAGCTTAAAAAGTAAAAGAATTGCTGCACAATCAATGTTGTCCAAAAAAATGATTTTTAGTTTAAGAAAGGGAGAAATGATTGTGAAGCCAAATTAAAAATTTGGCCAGATGGATTATATCTGTTTCTCACAAAGATAAACAAATTTCCTTATGTTAATCTTATTAATCTGATGCATCTCACAATAATAAATAAGTCAAGATTATGCAAGTTGCATAACCTTCGACCTCGTTTTAGTCCCAATACTAAGAGATTAAAGCTTTCGGTTAGATGAAATTTGACAGTATCCCTATTTGGGATCGAGTTGAAGATTTAATTTGATTTTTAAATGAAAAAAACCTCCTTTCATGTTAATAAATCATTGTGCCATAACATATTTTTAAACTTATGAGTTCAATAAGTATTTGTTATCAAACAAAGTCTAATTGAAAAATATTGGTTCAACGAAAAAATTTATAGTTAGTAAGAGTTATCTTCCCCTGTTTATAGACTGTTTATTGTAAATTAATGTTAGAGGGTAAGTCATTTGAGCTGCACATTCTTTAAGTACCTTTGGACTAATGCTATTAACACCAATAGATTTGTTCGGGTTCAAACCATTGAAATAGGCTAGCGTTGCTTCAAAACTTATTATTACATCGCCTAAGTCTTCTTGATTATGTCTTCTCTCAAAAACCGGTAACTGATCATTTATGCTATCATCAACAAAAACTGATTTAAAGTGTTCGTTAAGTCTGTTTGCGATATGTATTGCCTCTGTTAACGTTTCACCCTTTGCATTTGATATAGCGCCAGTAGATACATGTACGTTCTGTTGCGCTTTAGCATAAGCATACATTCTTTTTGGATTATTTTTATCTCATGCCAGTTGGGCTTCAAAGACTCGAAAACGATGTGTACATGCTTTCTGAGCTTGGCTTCTTAGTTTCTTACATTCACAAATGAGGGTCGATGATCCCCAGTTTGTCATAGATTGCCCAGTTGTTGTTTTTTCTTTATCATAGCTAATACTTCCTTATTCATCCACGGTGCATTACGAGTAGAATGGACTTTTTTTTTGCTTACTGAGTTTATCATATTTATTGCAAAAAAGTTCAAAGCATTCGTTAGTGTTTTTATTTTCAAGTAGTTGCTGCCAGTTAGTTTCCATAATCTTATAGTCACCCTTATCAAAATCATATTTTTTGTTTGAGAAAGTTGTCCTATTTTTAAAGAGGACGACATAATGCCCACTCAATATGCGATGACCTTGTGACAAATCACCTAACGGCATAGAGCTAGATAAATTGATTACTCTAGTTGAAGAGTCTGTAATAACTAAATCCAAAACATTTTGTGCATTTCCATCAGATGCTTCGAAGATTTAGAAATCAAGTAATTGTTCTAGATTATGAAATATATATTATTAAAATATAATATTATAAATATATATTATTAAAATATAATATTATAAAATAAATATATATATATACATATATATTATATATATATATATATATATATATATATATATATATATTTATATATATATATATATATATATATATATATATATATATATATATATATATATATATATATATATATATATATATATATATATACATATATATGTATGAATGTATATATATATATATATATATATATATACATATATATAAATTTGCACACAAAATTAAATTGTTAGGAATATAGCAAATATTGACATGCATCAAAATTTAAGTATTTGTGTAAAAATAAGAGTACATTACCTTAAACTCAGGAAATTCAATAATTTCTTTGATAAAAATTTTGGCAGGATAATCAAACTTCTTGGTAATTTGTGAAATCATTCTTTTTTTTTTTTGAAAGAATGAGCTGAACTCTGTACGAGAATAAAGTAATTTTAAAACATGAGAAAATCATTTTTATAATATAAAATAGAATTAGATAACCTATTTAGAACAAAAATTTGTTTAGTAATAAAGAGAAGCCAAAATAAAAAAGAGATTAATAAACTAGTTAAGGTTATTGCACTACTTACTGCTTCTGTGTTTTTTTAATTTTGTACAGAGCTTTAGCTTTACTATTTTTAGTCTTGCCATGGTGACAGTCAAGTGTACCATTTGATGAAACAATGATTGGTACTCCAGTGTAAAAAACGTCTTTATCCTCAAAAAATACTCCTTGATTTTTCTTTAATATTTCTAAAAAACATACTTTTATAGACATTCTAAATTTTCAAAAATCAAATTATATTTTTTATTAGCATACTAATAAACTTTAGTAAGAACAATAATTTTGCTGAATGTATATTTATTTATATGCAAAAACAAAAATAATAAAGGTCAAAATCTCCAAAGTAATTATGTAGCTCATGTCAGTCAGCGAAATTCGAAGTATTTTAGGTCGGTACAAGCGTGCTGATCTTAGCCAACGTCAGATCAGCAAAAAAAAAGAAGAAATTTTTGCTTTCTGTTAGGATAGGGGTAATGATTAATTGATTATAAAAGGATTGCTTTCTAATAACTTAGCTTCAGACAATATTTTAAAGAATGTAGCAATTAAGTTTTGTATAGTAAATTAAGTATATAGCAAATTTATGAATTAGTTTTAAGTTGTTGTTTTTTTTTACAAAAAAAATGGTCAGATTTTAGTTATTACATTTTGATTGGTTTTTTAGATTGCTCATAGAAAGAACGTTGTTTAGAAATACAAATTTAGTTTATGTTCTGTAGGCGAAGGTTTTGTTTAAAACGGCAAATTGTTTAACAAAATGAGTAGACAGTTTATATCCGGTTGTTTAACCTCTATGAGAAATAAGCATTTAATTCTCAATTAGTAGGGGTGGTGTTTTTAAAAATATAATTGATGGAGGTAAAACAAAAGTTAAAAATACTAAAAATATTTTTTTAGTATTTTTAACGTTTTTTCTTATATATAAACATTGTTTCCGTGCAATGATGATTGTCTTATTGACGTGATTTTCATAATTTACTCATTATCAGATATTT
Organism: Hydra vulgaris; assembly: GCF_022113875.1. Classification (NCBI taxonomy): domain Eukaryota; kingdom Metazoa; phylum Cnidaria; class Hydrozoa; order Anthoathecata; family Hydridae; genus Hydra; species Hydra vulgaris. The sequence goes on from NC_061169.1 coordinate 38,720,221, forward strand.
CTGTCTAATTATCATCAAGCTAGTTTTTTTATAACTGATATTCCTCATACAAACATTTCTATTGTAAATTCAGCACAAATTTTACTTTTATTGTGACAATTATTTAAGAGTTCTGAATATTCTTGTCAAGTTTTACACCATATTAAAATTACTTCATATGAATCATCAGTTTGGAATTCGTAGGATTCAAAGACCCATTTTTCAATGACCGCTCTAATAAGCATTATGTCTTGTTTTAAGCTTGTATTACTGTTGCATTTGTTGTCTTGTATTACTGTATTACTGTTGCGTCTGTTGCAATTTAATGGAAGCCTTAACAGGGTTAAAAAGTTTTGAAACTAATGTTTCTTCTCTGGATATGTTTAACATAACTATACCAAGGCTAAACTTTCCTTATATACTTCAGATAGATCAATCAAATTAAAAATTATTTTATTACTTAAATGGTTTTAAGTAATAAAATAAATTAAAATTAGATTTTATTATCTAATAAAATAATAATTGCGCTTAAAGCGTGAGAGCAGCATGCATTTAAAAAGTAATATTTTTTAACCTTGCTATGTTTGAATAAATTTAAGAAAAAAAGAAAAAAAAAGAAATTGGAAAAAAATTAATATATTTTTGTTTTAATAAAAAAACTATAAAATAATATTTAACCAATATTATTTTATAATTTTTATTTAAAATATTTCAATTTGCATGCCGACACTTTAGGATATTCAGGTTGGCAGTTGTATGCTGTCCTAAAGCAAAGATTTTTGCGACGGCATTGCCGAATGCCGACATGAATTTTGCTGACTGTCATGTGACCATGTAAAATTGATTATCTATCAAGCTACTATGCTAAATTGATTTCTAACTCATGTGATCCATATTCCATGTTACTTAAATTGTGTAACTATCAAGTTACACAATTTGCATAACTTCTTTATTATTTCTTTTTTATACTGTTTGTAACATCCGTGTTCGGCATAATACACACATGCCTCGTGTTATTGTTATTACTTGAAATAAATATGGCGGTTTTCACGCTTTAAACTTAAATTAAATACAATATGTTGTATTTAATTCTTAGTATAACATCATCCGCAGAATATTACATGGTACCAGAAGTAAACCTGTGTTTTAAATAAAATGGAACAACTTAGACCATTAGATGCCATGAATTTAAATGGCAATGTTTCAGAAAACTGGCAAAAATGGAAGCAGAGATGAAATCTTTATAAAATAGCTTCAGGAGTCAATGACAGGAACAAAGATATCCAACGTGCCATCATCCTTTATATGATTAGCGAGGACGCTTTAAGAGTAAATGATACGTTTGTTTTCACTATCGAAGAGAACGATAAATTAGCACCTTTAGTTCAAAAGTTTGAATGTTATTTCAGCCCCAAAAAAAACATAACTTATGAACGTTATTTATTCAATACATGTATGCAAGATAGCAGAGTATTTACTGACTTCTTAATCAATTTACGAAATAAAGCTAAAACGTGCGAGTTTGAAAGCCTAATACGTGAGAGAGTAGTCTGTGGAATCAACTCTAAAGCTGCCAGAGAACGACTACTTAGAGACACTGAGCTTACTCCAGAGAAAACAATCAGTTTCATGAGAGCATATGAAACATCAAAAACACAATTAAAAGCCCTTGAAAAAACAATCCAGGCAGATTCTATAAATAAACATGGAAACAGACTGAATTTCAACTTCCTAAAGATTGAAAGACCTTCACAAAAATGTTGCTACTACTGTGGATCACAACATACTACCTCGTTTTGCCCAGCATATGGCCTAAAGTGCACAGCATGTGGAAAACTAAACCATTTTGCTAAAGTATGCAAATCCAAAACTAATCGCTTTAATACTAATCGTGTAGACCAAGTCGATCAAAAGGAAGTTAACCTCAACGTTGCAGAGTTATATATTCATCATGTTGCAGCATCAATGGAATGTCCTGACGATTTAACAAAAAATATTACAGTCAATAACAAAAATATAACATTTAAATTAGATGTTGGAGCTCAATGTAACGTTATTCCATACAACGTCTACAACTGTATTCCTGGAAGACATCCTTTCAAAAAAAAAAAATCAACTAAAGTCATATGGTGGAAACAATATTCCTGTATTAGGAATATGCAACCTAACTATAAAAAAGAATAACATTTCACAAGTGTGTCAGTTTTTTGTTGTATCTCTGTCTGACGTAAAACCACTTCTTGGTCTAAGTTCTTGCAAATCTCTTGAAATGCTAAACATTAACGATGTTGAAATAGATAAAACTAACATCTTAAAACATTATAGTGATGTTTTTATTGGCCTTGGTTTAGTTAAAGGAAACTATCATATCGCACTTGCTAGAGATGCAATCCCAGTCATTCATGCACCAAGGAAAGTACCAATGACTGTCCTTCCTAAACTTAAAAGCACACTTGATCGTCTAGTATAAGCCACAGTTATCTCAAAAATTTCTAAACCGACACCTTGGGTACACTCAATGGTCATCGTAGAGAAAAAAGATGGATCCTTAAGATTGTGCATTGATCCGAAAGAACTAAACAAGTCTGTTTTAAGAAAATACAAAACCACTCCATCTACGAAAGAAATCACTAGCAAACTTTGCGGCAACAAAGTTTTTACTGTTATAGACATGGCTGATTGCTAATGGCATATAAAACTAGATGAACCTTCCTCAGAGCTATGCACATTTAACACTCCTTATGGCCGATACAAATTCAACCGCATGCCGTTCGGCATATCATGCGCATCGGATGCTGCACAAGAGATTATTGAACTTCATTTCGGTGATATCCCTAATGTTCTAGCTATCCACGATGACTTGATTATTGCAGCTAAAACAGATACAGAGCATGATAAAATTTTCTAACAAATTCTACAACGAGCTCGTGAAAGGAACATCAAATTCAACCTAATAAAAATACAGTTTTGAGTATCTGAAGTCAAGTATCTTGGCAACATAATCAGCCATGAAGGCATTAGAGTTGATCTTAAAAAAAACTAAAGCCATATCTGCATACCCATTGCTTGCATGTCAAACAGATTTGCAAAGGCTTTTAGGAATGGTCAACTACCTGCGACAATTCATCCCAAATATGTCAGAGATAGCAGCTCCCCTCCGCCAGCTGCTTAGAAAAGACTTACACTGGTCATGGAACCATGAACGTACCAGTGCTATGGAAAAAATTAAACAGGTTTTTTCATCTTCTCCTGTACTCTCATTTATCGACACGTCAAAAGATGTTCAATTTCAGGTAGACGCATCTTCACATGGGTTAGGAGCCTGTAATATGCAAGAAGGTCACCCGATCAGCTATACTTCTCGTAGTCTAACCATAGCAGAACAGAGATATGCCCAGATAGAGAAAGTTTCAACAATAGTTTTTGCTTGTGAACGTTTCAACCAATATACCTATGGGCGACAGGTCTCAATAGAAAGTGATCACAAACCTCTTGAATATATCTTGCACAAGCCGCTGTCAGAAGCACTACCTCGCATACAAACTTCTGATAAGACTTCAAAAATACAAGTTATAGTAAAATATGTTCCAAGTCTTTAGTTCAAAATTTGCCAATATCAACAGATAGACAAAAACAATTGCAGCACGGCACTAAACTTGACCCTGTACTCTCTCAAATAACAAACTATATAACTTATGGTTGGCCCTGAAACCGACAAATGCTCTGTGGTGAAGAAAAGAAATATTGGACCATCAGAAACAATTTACACATAGCAGAGGGAATAATTTTAAAAGAAAATAAAATAGTCATACCAACTGATATAAGACCCCTTATATTAACACAGCTTCACTTATCACACCTTGGCACCGAAAAGACGAAAGCTAGAGCTCGAAACGTTGTTTACTGGCCAGGACTTCCAAGCGACATTGATAAACTCATACTTAATTGCTATAAATGCCTTAAATACCATAATAACAACAAAAAGGAAAAAATCATTCAACACGACATTACTGACTTACCGTGGACTAAAGTAGGATCAAACATATATGAGTTGCATGGAAAAATCTATGTAATTGTTATAGATTACTTTTGTAAATTTATAGAAAACAGTGTCATTCCTGACAAAACGGCATTTTCTGTAATCAAATATATGAAAACCATATTTACTCGTCACGCAATACCTTCAAATCTTATTGCCGATAACAACCCCTACAACAGTGCAGAATTCCTTAACTTCTCAAAAGAATATGGGTTTAACTTTTTTTTTTTTTATTTCGTCAGTAAAAAAAAAGAGTACAATGCTGTGTAGTATAAATAAGATCGACATGACCGGGGTTAAAAGAAGACAATACTTGCCTTATCACTACACCCCGACGTACTTTCATAAGCAAGCGTGTACAATCATTAAAAGTTAAATATTCAATTACTTTGTGCCATTTAAAAAATTATATACAATTATTTACAAATATGTTAAGACTAGTTACTAATCTATAATCAAAAGAAAATATTAAAAAGAAATTAAAAAAAAAAATCAAAACTATAGATAAGCTAATAGGATAGTTTATAGAGTTAATAAGATAATTGTTAAAAATAAAGAAAAAATAAAAATAAAAAATTTTTAAAAAGAATTTAATTCATTAACATCGTTAATAAGTTTTTGTTTCAATTTTTTTTTTAAATAAGTATAGAGAAGAACAATTTTTCAGCTCGTCACTTAATAAAGCGTTCCATAATTTAGGACCTCTTATAGCAATAGAAAATTTGGTAGCCAAATAATGCATTTTAGGTTGCTCATAATTGTACTTAGAAAATCTTGTAGGGTACATGTGACTAATTTTATTGAAAAGTGTACTAAATATTATAGGTGATATTTTATTATGAAGTTTGTACATAAAAATAAGAATTTGATAGAGGTTTAACTGAAAAACATTGACTTTGTGAAGATTATTAAATAGTTCTTTAGTATGTGTGAATCAACCTGCATTTGAAATAATTCTGACAGCATGTTTTTGTTTACTAAGCAGTTTTTTAATTTTACTTATATTAGAGCTGCACCAGGCAATGTTTGCATAGTTTTTATAACAATGTATGAGGGAGAAATATAAAATTTTTTTGACAGTTTTGGTTTAAAAACTGCTTGGCTTTGAATAGTATACCAATATTTTTTGAAACTTTATTTTCTGTAGTACTTATGTGTTCTCTCCATGTTAAGTTTTCATCAAGTATCACTCCTAAAAATTTTATTGATGACTTTCTAATTATTTTAGAGTTGCTAATATAAAGATTAGGAAGTTTTAGTGGAATGTTTTCTTTATCGTGAACTCTATAAAAAAAAGTATGCTTAGTTTTATTTAAATTTGAGGACAATTTGTTCGCCTTGAACCATTCCGCTAGATTTAAAAGTTCTTTGTTTACTATTTTAAATAAAAGTTTAATATCTCCATTAGAGTAAAATAAATTCGTGTCATCTGCAAATAAAACAGAGTTTAAAATGTTTGAAAACTTATGAAAATCGTTAACATAAATAAGAAATAAAAGAGGCCCCAGAATTGAACCTTGGGGAACACCGCAATTTATTGTCATATAGGAAGATTTTCCTTCTTCGTATGATATGTATTGTTTTCTATTGTTTAGATAACTTATGAACCAATTTAAATATGTGCTTTTAATACCATAACTTTCGCGTTTATTTATAAGAATATTATGGTCTACTGTATCAAAAGCTTTGCTAAGATCTATAAAAACTCCAAGAGTAAACTTTTTCTTGTCAAATGCTTTAAATATATCCTGAACAATATTAATAATGACATGGTCAGTTGAATTACCTGGCTGAAATCCAAATTGTTTATTATATAAAATATTATTTGTATTTAAAAAATTCAAAATCCGATTATACATAATTCGCTCTAAGATTTTTGAGAAGCAAGGGAGAATTGAAATTGGTCTGTAATTTTCAGAATTAGAAATATCTCCTGATTTTAAAATAGGTATAACCCTTGCAACTTTAAGTTTCTCAGGATAGACACCTTGTTTTAAACTTCACTCCATCAAGTCCAAACTATCCCCAATCAAATGGTCTCAGTGAAATGGACGTAAAAATTATGAAGAAAATACTAAAAAAATGCGACAACCCTGAGCTTGGTTTTCTAGAATACCTCAACATGCCTCTCACTGGTAGATGGACTACTCCCCATCCCAAATTGTCATGAACATAAGAACGCAAACAACCCTACCTGTCAACCATGAATTACTTATATCAGTAGTTCCTGTAAATGCTTATAGTCAGATCACCAAGTCCAGAAATCGTCACAATACAATGGTCGAAACGCATCTGAACTCCTAAATCTCGTAGCAAACGACACTGCCCGTATGAGAAAAGATGGAAAATGGAAGAAAGTGACAGTTAAAGAAAAATTAACATTACCCAAATCATACAACGTGGTAGACGAGTACGGAAGAGTATATCGACGCAATCGTAAACATCTGATCAAAACCAATGAGCAACCACTAGTATATCAGCATGAACAACTTGATTTGCCATACGATTTACCGGCTGTTATCACACCTCCTACATCAAATGAGGAAACAGCAAACAACGAAATAGAAGCTACGTGTATTCCTGAAACTCTATCGACTGAACCGCAGCCTGACTTGCGAAGATCTTTAAGGACTAAAAACAGACCTGCCTACTTTAATGACTTCATTTAACAGTGTATATTTTAAAGAACTTGTTTAACTATATGATAAATATACACATCTTTAAACTTTAAATTTAAAAAAAAAAAAAAAAATTTAAGAAGGAAGATGTAACATCCCTGTTCGTCATAATACACACATGCCTCGTGTTATTATTATTACTTGAAATAAAAAAGACGGTTTCACGCTTTAAACTTTATGTTGTATTTAATTCTTAGTATAACATCATCTTCAGAATATTACACTGTTAACACAAAAAGTATCTTGAAGATTTTGCATAAATTAAAATCATAACAAAAAGCTTTTTTCTATACTTCTTGTAAAACCTACAACATAACTAACAGTGTGCAAATACTCATGTTCTTTTATTTTGGCACAAACATCAGCATATGTCGCTAAAATGTGCTTTCTTTCCATAGTGGAATTTAGAGTTGAAACTGGAGTTGATATATCAAAGTTTGCATCTAAAATGATATAAATTCTTTCAAATGACAATGAAAAATTTAGGCAACATTACACACATTTTTTACAACTTTTTATTTATTTTGCAGATAAACAATCATATATATATATATATATATATTATTTATTTCGCATGTAATACAATCATTTATATATATAAAGTTTTATGTTTTATCTTTAATATTAAGGTGTTGTTTATTTTATAAAAATAGTAGATATATCTATAATAACAAAAATAGGTTTAAAAACAAAAATCTATATATTATCTTCCTTATTAACAACTGTAATCTATTCACTTTAAAAAATTTTTCTAGATGAATTAAAACAAAAATGAAAAAAAAGAAATTAAGGAAAGCAGTCAAATTTAAGTTTTTTTATGGTTATTTAAGGAGATTTAATAAGGTTTTTATTTTTTAAGGATATTAAAGAGATGTAGGATCCCTGATATGTATATATATATATATATATATATATATATATATATATATATATATATATATATATATATATATCAGGAAAGTTAGTTTAGAAAGAAAGTTCAGTTGCTAATTTAGCACATCCTTTAATTTTATTGTGACAGTTTTTAAAAAACTCTAAATACTCTCTGGAAATTTTACACCAAAGTAAATTATCCTAACTCAATTGTTTGAAAACCATAGGATTAACCCTTTATTTCTTAATTTTGCATTTCTTATTTTTAGAATTATATAAAAAATTTGTTTTAAATTTTAAAAAGTTTAAAATGTTTCCTAATTTATAAGTTTTAAAAAAAATAATTTTCTTTTCAACATGTGTTTATGATACCTTACTAAGACTAAACTTAAAATTTCTAATCTTAAATAATATTGAAATATAAATGCATCAAGTAAATGGCAAAAAAAAATTTGATTTTTGAAGAATGGTATTCTTTATTTTATTCTTTTTTAATCTTCGAAAATCAAAATTTTTTAAATCTTAAAAAAATTTTATTTTTAAAGATTGATATTTTTTAAGTGTTTTAATTAACAACTTTTTCATGCATTGCTAGTAATTTTATCTTGCTTATTTTTACAATGTCTAATCTATACAAACATACATACATACATACATACATACATACATACATACATACATACATACATACATACATACATACATACATACATACATACATACATACTTGAATTATGAATGCATCAAATGCTTAGATAATATAATCTAAGTGTATCTATGTGAACCGAATACTGAATTACAATGTAAATATATATTTAATATTTAAAAGAAAATTTCTAATTTTATATTGTATATTCTTAATTATTACATTTTATTACATTGTTATTACATATATGCTATTACATACTTATTCATTTCTATTACATGTTATTACATATTACAAAAAAATCATACTTATTACATTGACAGTTTATGTATTTGTTGTTAATTTCGTTTTCTTCATTTAGCTATTAAATTCTTAAATTATGATTTGTTTTATTTTAAGTCCTTTACTTCTATTTAATTTATTACTTGTACTATTGTTATAAGAGTTTATATTTTTATCTGCTAAATCTGCTATTATCTATATTAATATAGCTCTTACATTACCATATAGTATAAACATATAATACATAGAAATGATAGAAACAATCAATAATATTGATTGTTTCTATCATTATGATGTTTGCATAAACGTTTATACTATATAGTTATATTTTTTTATTAATATTATTATTAATTTTTATTAATAATATAGTTATTATTATTACTTTTTATTTTACTATTTATTATTATTACTTTTTATTATTAATAATTCTATGGCCAAATATATTTGTTTTAACAAACCGTTAAATACTTATTTATGATAAATGCAATTATTTTTTAAAACAGCCTCATCAATTACAAAACAATTACTATGAAATTACTTTCCACAATCAGTACATTCTGTAACAGTATGGCTATCCACTTCTATTGAGCAAAGATTGTTTAGAAATTTTTTTCTAAGTAATCTTTTACTAAATGCAGTTCATAGTAAAATAACCAAAAAAGATGCAATAAACAGTTTTGTTTTGTTTATTTTTACACGTTGTTTATTGTGTACTCTTTATTGTTTATTGTTTATTGTTTATTATTACACGTTGTTGTACTCAAACACATTTAATGGATTGTTGTCTATATAATAAATGAAAAGCATCTTTGGCAATATGAATAAATTACAAAAGGATTGAAATAAAAGAGATATTTAAATTGTCTACTGTATTCCTTTGGAAACCAGTGTTTCAATAAATACCTAACTATTCACAAACGATGTAATGTAAAGTGTTCTATAAAACTTTTTGTCAGATAATGTGCTATTAATATGTTAATGTAGTCATTTTTGAAGTTAAAAATGTGATTGTTTGAATATTCTAATCTTGTTAAATTTGGATACCATAAAGTTCTTTTTCAAATAAAGTCGCTTTGAAAATAGATATACAAAAACAATAACAGAAGAGGAAGATCTTGCTAAAAACAGTTTTAAAACAATTTTAAAGCATCAAAATCAAATTGAATTTAGCCTAACAACACAAATTTTTTTCTGAACAATCAGACACTGAAATAAAACTTGACCATCAGGAAATTATAACAAACATTGTTCAAAAAGAAATAGCTGTTTTTGAAGCTAGCAAAAGTTAAAAAAAAATGAATATGACAGTCCTAGTATTGGTTTTTTTATGATTATATTTTTTGGAATGGTTTATATTATTACGTTGTTTTTAAATATTACATTTTACTTTTTTTTTTGAATAAAAAATAATGTTTATTTGAGGAGTTAATGCAACTCTTAGTTAAGTTTTACCAAAAGTTTAATAGAATTTTTTGTTCTTATTAAAATTTAATATAATCATTTACATATATAAATATATATATATATATATATATATATATATATATATATATATATATGTATATATATATATATATATTATATATATATATATATATATATATATATATATATATATATATATATATATATATTTATATACATGTAAATATAGCTTGTGGTCAGGACAAAATACCCGTTATAGTCTTGCAGAAGCGTTCCATATAATTGTTGTCTATACTTTCAAAACTATATCCATCCTGCTTGAAATCGGCATCTGTTATTTGTATTTTCAAAAAATCTGAAGAGCAATCTGACTCATCAACCATCCCACTAGTCTTCTTCCTATTAGGGCTTCCAATTAAAATATTTTTTTAAAAGTTCGAACATGAACATGTTTGAACTGTTATGAAAAAAAGTTTGAACTATTTCGAACTTTATTTTAGTTGTGTTAAAACACACAAAAATAATACAAAGTATGCTTAAAAGTATTTATTTGTTTATCATCATTAAAAAGGACAAAAGTAAATAATATCAAATAGCACTCTTCCTAGTTTGCTTTAAATTTATTTTGCATCTAAAGCTTCATTATTTAAAGAACTTCTTACTTTAGTTGCAAAAAGACTAGAAAAAGCTCTCTCAACTTCTATGGATATAAGAGAAGTTGTTTGAAGAGCTTTGAAAAGTGAATCTAAATACTTGGGCTTAGCTTTGCTAGCTTCAAAAACAGCTATTTCTTTTTGAACAAGGTTTGTTTTAATTACCTGATGGTCAAGTTTTATTTCAGTGTCTGATTGTTAAATAAAAAATTTGTGTTGTTAGACTAAATTCAATTTGATTTTGATGCTTTTTATGTTATCAATTATATTTACTTCCTTTTCATCATCCAAGCTATCATTAGATGGATGAAATAATCGCTGAATGAGATTAGCAGCAATATTGTTTTCCACCTTTTTTTCAATCTTTTTGCTAAATTGGTCAACTATATTTACAACATTCTCATTTGACAAGTACTTCATGAGACAAATTTAATAAATGTTTCTTCTTTCAATTATTTTATATTCAAATATAGACTTATATAGTTGT
>NC_061169.1:38736282-38776282 GCF_022113875.1 Hydra vulgaris
ATTCAAATTCGTCTTTTTATAATCAACAACATTGTAACATATTAATATTATTTTGTTATTATAACTCATCAAGTCGCCAAAAAAAAGCATATAATATGCGCATGCGCTAATTTTAAGCCACAGAAGCAATTTTTAATCGTTTAGAGAGGCTGAATTTTAAGCCGCAGAAGACTTGACATATATATATATATATATATATATATATATATATATATATATATATATATATATATATATATATATATATATATATATATATATATATATATATATATATATATATATTTACATATATATATATATATATATATTTTATATATATATATATATATATATATATATATATATATATATATATATATATATATGTATATATATATATATATATATATATATATATATATATATATAACATATATACATACATATCTGTAACATATATATATATATATATATATATATATATATATATATATATATATATATATATATATGTATATATATATAACATATATACGTACATATCTGTAACATAAATATATATATATATATATATATATATATATATATATATATATATATATATATATATATATTATTCAATTATAATATATATCTTATTCAATTATATATAACTATATATATTTTTGGTTAAAATCATCAACATTCATTTAATATTTGTAGTAAGGTACCAAGTTGCGAAGATGAAACGAACAAGCGTAAAGTTTGTAATAATCTTTCTAGGTCTGCATTTTTTTCAAAATGCGAAATCTATTTTTCGTGGATCCATTTTAATGCTGTCCAAAATCTATATTGGTTTCACTGCTAGGAACTTTAATCACCACCATCTTGGGAGGCCAATTTTGGATTCAATTTTTTTCGGAAAAAACAATTATATTTTGAGATCAGTGGTCTGGGTAAACAAAAACGCCTTGGCTGCACAATTTGTCTACTTATTTAACGATCTATTTATTACTACGTTAATTAAGTCTCCGTAAACTAACGCATGCACTAATCAAGGAATCGTAATATAACGCATGCGCAGAATACATTTTTTGTGACGATCTACTTATTTAACGAGACACTCCTATTATTATTCTACACTTAACTATTTTTGATGAAAATGGAAGACAAACCAATAATATGTGTCGGCGGGGGTTTTCGCAACTTAGTTGAAAACAGTAGTATATTTATAGATAAGTCACTATTTATCAAAGAAATTTATGAAGATAATTCTAAAGCCATATTGATCACACTGCCCAGGCATTTCGGAAAATCTACAAATTTAGAAATGCTTAGATTGTTTTTTTCTATTGAAGAGCACGATGAAGCGAAGTGTATTATTCGAAGCATTTTTGCAGAAAAAATTAAGAATGTTGAAAAAATAGAAAATGAGCTTCTTGATATCTCAAGTGTTGTTACTCGTATAAAGGATTCGCAACAAATTGGAAAAATTAAAAAAATTGAAATTTTATCTTTTCAAGGACAGTATCCTGTAATTTATATGGATTTTAAAAGTTGCAAAGGTAGTTCAGTTGAAGAAGTTAAATTAAATTTAAATGTAACAACTATTAAAACAGTAGAAAAATTCGCTTATTTAAAAAATAGTGATATACCATATACAGTAAGAACAATTGGTGAGGAATACACATTACTGCTTCAAAAAGTTAAATCGTTTTATCCTACAGCAATTGAAGAACTCAGTGACATACTTAAGAAGTAACATTCTAAACGAGTTTGGATTTCAATAGATGAATATGATGCTGCTGCTAATATGGCTTATTTTGAATTTAGTCCTGAAGATGCTAAAACGGTGGCACGATTATTTAGATTTATTTTAGAACCTGCTTTAAAAAATAATGAAAATTTGGAAAAGGCTGTATATGTAATTACTGGTGTTCAGTATATTCTAAAAAGTGGAATATTATCGGGATTAAATAATTTGGTAAAACATAATATAACCAGTGACAAATACTCAAAATATTATGGAATTTCTGAGGTAGAGCTTAAGATTCTTCTTAATCATTTTAAATTAGAAAAAGATGAAGATTACGTAAAAGATTGGTATAATGGATATTTGTTTAATATTGGTACAAACGATAACCCATGCTTCATTGGAAAATATAATGTTTGGTCAGTTGTAAATTATATATCTAAACCTCACAAATATGTCTCATATTGGGAAGATAATAATCTAAGCGAAAATTTGAATGAAAATGTTTTAAAAGATCAGGCTATAAAAGATATGGTGGAAGGCTTCGTTGTTGATCGTAGTGTGTTTATAAGTAATCTTACCACTAATTTTAGTGTGAATGATTTTCTAATATTAAAATCTATAATTAGAAATTTAGGCGAAATGAAAGTTACAGATGCGGGAGTAGATTTACTATTTTTTTTATTTATTTATTACTGGTTATTTAACCAATACTAGATCATTTAATAAGTATTGTATACCCAACAATGAAATTAAAAACGAGTTTCAGAAAATTCTGTTAACATATTGTAAAAATGTCTATACCGTTCCTCATCTTATTTTGAAGATTTGATAAATGTTCTTTTTAATGTTTTTGAAGCTGATGAAAGTAGTATTTCTTCTATTTTTATTACGAGTTTTGGACCTAAACTTTTTTCGTTAGTTAATAGTTTGAAATTATACTCAAACTTTGATGAAAATGTTAGTGTTGGATTATATGGAAATGAAGACCTAATGCATTCAATACTAAACTATATTGCTCTACAGTTTGTTAATGCAAATTTTGCCACCGAGCGATATACAACAAAGTGTAGTGGCGAAAAGGGCAGAGCCGATATAATTATATCAAAAAACAACATTGGTGTTGTTATAGAAATGAAGTACAACGATGATGTTCAGAAAGCTCTTATACAAGCTAAAGATTACTCTGCTTTTAATAAAGATGTTAATATAAAGACTTTTGTTGTATGTAATATAACAGATAAAAAATTAGTGTTTTTATCTGCAGAAGTAATTAGCCCTTGTTCATCTATTTCTTTTAATTATCCATAACTTTAATTTAAACAGTAATGGGTTCACATCTTTTTTTTTTTTTTTTTTCTATAATTGAATTGCTATTCCATTTTATTAAAATTTTGTTTTGGTGTTTTTTAGGCTTTTTTTTCTTTTGTTTTGAGTATGCTTTTTGTTTTAGGTATGCTTTTTTTACTTTAATTTTTTAGGTCATGTAATATTTTGTTGTTGTTTAGGTATATGTGGGCGTTATTTTAAGAGTTGTGACTTTTTTGTTAGGGTCATGTTTAATTTATTAATGTTTATTTTATGTGGTCGTTGTTTCAAGTGTTGCAATTTTTTTTAAGGGTCATGTTTAATTTATCAATGTTTTATTCTTACTTTTTGCAGTTTTAATATATTGATCTTGTTATTTTTTTAAATTTTTTGCGTTTTTAGACCGCTATAAATCTTGTGTCAACGCCTCAATGTGCATCTTAAGCTTAATTAAAAAGTTTTTTATTATTATTTAAATTAAACTGTTTAAACAATAATAATAAGCCATATAAAAATAGGTTATTTGCTGCAGCATTATATTCAAAATTTACAGTCATTAAAAAAGTGATCAAAAAATTAATTGACTTTAGTTGACTCGCTTTGTTTTTTAATTGAGTTGAGTTAGCATTTTTTTAAATTCACTTGCTTCAAATATAAACCAAAATATAATTGCTAAATAATTGCCTAATTTATCAAAATCTGAATCAGTGATATCAAATCCATTCAATCTCAACATGCATGCACTGCATCTAAACTTAGTATAAACATTCCAAATGCACTGCAACAGCAAGCAACAAAAGACCCTATTAACAATTAATAACATTTTTTTATGAAAAAAGTACACACTTCACCTAACAACCGGTGATGTACTTAAAAGGTACATTAATTTATATTCATTACAACAAATTAATTATTTGTCATGCTAGAAATTTTATATATAGTTTACTTACAGGATAATTTGGCTTTACGCTTTACTTAAACCTAGTTTTAGTATCTAAATCAAAATAGTGTAAATTAAGAAGTATTTAAAAGATGCAAGAAATAATAAACTTCAATGAGAAAATAATAATGATAAGTAGCTCATAATAATTTTGAAAATATTAAGTCTTTAACTGTGATTTAACATTTTAAATTGTCTATTCCATAGGACAGTTCAAGTTAATTCCAATTAATGGTGAGTTTCCACTTATCCGATTTTCTACGGGAAAGGGAACGGAAAAATTTTTACTTGAGCATGTGCTGTTTTCTTTCGGACAAATAAAAACTTTTATTGCACATGCTCACGTGATAATTTTTTTCGTTCCCGTTGAAAAACGGATGAATGGAAACTCGCCTTAATAATTTTTCCAACAGTATTCCAGCTCTCATGGCAAACTTAACAAATACTGTTGATACTTACACTAATGAAAAAAGGCGTTTTAATTAAGTAAACTTTTTATATGGTAAACAAAACTTTTATTTTTACCACAACAATAAATGTGCTGAAAAGTAGTTTAACAACTTTCTCAATGACTCCAGGGTAAAAAAAAAAACTGGTTTTCATAAAAGTCAAAAACACAAAATTATTTGTTTTTGCTAAAGTTTAGTTTTCAAAAAATAACTTAGTTTCGTTAATGTTTTCATTAACGTTTTAAGTAAAGTTATGAAGACTTGCATGTTACGAAGACATGCTGCTGTTTCGAGTTTTAATCCTATTTATTAGAGTTTTAAAATAAAACTTTGTTTCAAAGATTACATTTTGTACAAAGTACTGTGAAAAAACACGAAAAATATGAAGTTAATTAGTTAAATTTAGGTAATTATATATCCTAGTTGCACAATTATAGGCCCTATTTTAAATTTGCTTCTTGTAAATACCCCATGTATTTAAAAATAAAATCAATAAACATATTTAATAATATCGTGTTAAAAATAAAATCATTTATTCAATACGTTTTTTTCTTATATGCATACCAACCATATCCTCTCAAAATTTAATGATAAATTTGCCTGATCCATTTGCTGTGGCAAATTTTGCAAAAACAAAGAAAAAACGTGTTTTTACTGACAAAATTTGTAATAAAATGATAATAATTTTGCGCCGGGGCCAAAATGAAAAATGTACAACTTTTTTAGGAGAGAGAATAGAAAAAAAATTTCTTTATAGTTAAACTGACTTTTTATTTTTTTTTATTTTGCTCCAGATTTTATTTAGCGCCCCTCTACTCTACTAAGCCTTCACATCCTGGGGGCACATTCCTTAGCCCTCCTCTGCTTGTGTGCGTTTATTACTTATTAAGTACTTAAGAATATTAGTCAAATATAATAAATTCAAGTAAAATGTTTAATTTTCATAAAGAATTTGATAACTCTGTTATTTGACAAGATATTGTATTCAATTACGTAACGCATTTAGTGGATATGTATTTTTTGTGTCACAACTTGTGCTTCTTCCTAACAATGGAGCAAGGGTTCAAAAACTTGTGGAGTCAAAAATTTAAAAACTAGATAAAATAACCTTAAACCTAACCCTAACACATTCTTGTCTACACTAACCCTAACACATTCCTGCCTACATCTGTGTATATATATATATATATATATATATATATATATATATATATATATATATATATATATATATATATATATTATATATATATATATATATATATATATATATATATATATATATATATATATATATATATATAAGCCTGGATGAACCTAAAGTTGACGCTGCTATATTTATATACTTTAGGTCGACAAAATAAAATTTCTTTTAAACTATCAATAACTATTATTATTTCTGTTTACTATATTCTAAAATTGATACATTTGAGAAGAATAGAGTGTTTTTTGAAAGAAATATTTTTTTTTGTCGACATAAAGTTTTGCATTGCACAATGTGTTGACCTAACGTAAACTAGACATTAGAACAGCTCTAAGTCGACATAATAAAGATTATCAAATTTTTTAAGCAAGTATATGCCGATGTCGTGTGATAAATGTTTCAAACAAATTTTTGTCCCTTATGAAAGTACTTACCGAGACAAACTCCCCTCCCTGGAAAGTATATCGTAATAAACATTTGGGGAGATACATTGTTTTTTCCTCACCCGAAATAAATTTTTCCCGGTGATTTTTTTATATAAATTATACTAAAAAGCGTTGACTTATATGCGTAATTTAATTCAAAATTTTTTCATGGCCCTTAGTATTTTGATTAAAAATTTAAAATAAAAACAAAAACGTGATTCAGCAGTTAAAATATAGTTTAAAAATGTTTATTAACCTGTTTTAAATGTCGATAATTTGCATCTCCTACTTACACCCATTTTTACGTGAAAAATTACTTTAGGGGTCGTCCATAAAGTACGTACACCAAAAATTATGAAATTTGACAACCCCTCCCTCTGTTGCAATGTGTACTTTAAAGTTTCCACCCCGCTTAAAAAGTACGTACGTTTTTCATACACCTCTAACCCTCCCTCCTCCAATTGATAAAAAAAGATGACGGAGATTCCACCTTTTAAAATTCAATAAATTTTTAAATTAAAAAAAAAAGTCGGGGGGTTAAAATTGTATAAAGTATATATACGACCCCAAAGCCCTAGGATCCCAAATAAAAAAATATCATTAAATACATACAAAAATTAATTTAAATAAAATTAAATCTAACAATATAATAGAGTTCGTTTGGCCGAGTGGAAAATGTTGTGAGCAGCTTCTTTTCCGTTAACGGTGATTCCCAATTTAAATGGTGGCTCCCATTTCCGGTAAAAATAAATTTTGAACCATCTAAACAATTCGAAAAATTATAATCAAACGCTAAATCGGTTAAACATGCATATGCGTTTCAACAAAGTTTTAATGAGTATTCTATTGAATAATGAATAATTTTGTTTCTTTATAAATATGGTTTAAATTAGGGTTCATTATCGAAATTGCAATTATCGAAAGTTTTCGATAAAAACGTTATCGAAATACTTCTTTTTTTTCAAAATCTTAAAAAACTTTCGAAAATATTCGAAAAAAAAAAAGTAATTTAGCAATGTGAATTTAATTTTGAAATGAAAAGGTGGATTTTGAAATAGGAAATTTGTTTCGAAAGGAAAAAAAGAATTTCGAAGTGTGAAATTAATTTCGAAATAAAAAGGTGGATTTCGAAAAGGGAAATTTATTTCAAAAAGAAAAAAAGAGTTTCGAAATGTGAAATTAAGCTCGAAAAAATTTAGAAAAGTGAAATTACTTTCGAAAGAAAAAAAAGAATTTCGACTAGTTAAATTAATTTCGAAAGAAAAAAAAGAGTTTCGAAAACTAAAATTAACTTCGAAAGAAAAAAAAATTTCGAAGTGTGTAATTAATTTCAAAAAAAAATAAGATATTTGATCAGCTAAATTAATTTAGAAAATGAAATTATGTTTCGAAAAGTTTTAATTTATTTCGGTAAATTGTTTTTTTTTTTAAAAAGTAAATTTTTATTCCAAAGAAAAATAATGTTAAATTAACGCTATAAAGTTAAAAACATAACTTATAAATGAAATTTTAATGCCTTATATTTTATTTGCGTATTAATACTAAATAACCGGGGGCCTAATTAATTTGCTATAAGTATCAGTCTTTTATTATATATATATATATATATATATATATATATATATATATATATATATATATATATATATATATATATATATATATATATATATATATATATATATATATATATATATATGTTTATATATATATATATATATATATATATATATATATATATATATATATATATATATATATATATATATATATATTTTAAACTTAAGTACTCCACGGTGATTCAATATTTATGTTAGCTTGAGATTTTATTTTTTTTTATTTTTTTATTTTTTTTTTTTTAGTTTACAATGTTAGTCTTGATACAAAATAATATAAGTCGTGATATATAATAATATAAGTCTGATACATATATAATAATATAAGTCGTGATACAAAATAATATAAGTCGTGATATATAATAATATAAGTCTGATACATATATAATAATATAAGTCGTGATATATAATAATATAAGTCTGATACATAAAAATATTTAAGACTTCTACAAGAAAAGAAAAAAAAAAATGAGTATATATATATATATATATATATGTATATACAATTCAGCGTACTAACAATATAAGACTAGGTTTCCGAAAGAAGATCAGAAGGATCTTATTTGCATTATGTTAAATCAAAAGGATTTAACATAATGCAAATATGCAATATACTAATACAATATAACATAATGCAAATATACAATATACTAACATTTTAATACTCAATATGCTGAAGATTTGAAAAATACATTTTACATAAATTTTTAGTAGAATTTTAGAATGTTGTCCATACAGAGAATGAAGTTTTTTAATTTAGTTTTAAAAACAGGAAGAGTAGTAGAAGGGTCAAAATTTGGTAATACTATTTTATTCCAAAGATGGGGTGCACGATATGCAATACAGAATTGGTTGAACTTCGTTTTACAAAATGGTCCATTTAGAAAACTATTACTTCTTAATGTGTATTTATTTATTGGTTTTAAAGAAAAAAGGTCATTGAAAACAAATAAAGATAAATCGTTTTTCCACATAAAAGTAAAACATAAAACATTAAATATGTTAAGTTTATACACATCTAGTACATTCATATAATCAAAAAAATATTTCGAACGTGAAAAGCGATCCGCATAATTAACTACACGGATTGCATGTTTCTGACGGCGATAAAGATGTTGTAATTTACTTTTCTCCGTACTTCCCCAGGCTATGATTGCATAATTTATATAATTATGTATAAATGAATAATAGAGCTGGGTTAAGTTTTTTTTGTTTAGATAATTTCGAGCTTTGTATAAAATGCCAATATTTTTAGAAACTTTGGTGCTTATATGATCAATATGCTTTCTCCAAGTAATATTTTCATCAAGATAAACACCTAAGAATTTTATAACAGTATCTCTTTTTATTATAGTTTCATCAATGTAAATTTGAGGCATATTATTTGTTAAAAATCGTTTTTTTGCGCAGGAGTGAAAAATAATCCATTTTGTTTTGTTAATATTTAAAGTTAATTTATTAGCTTTGAACCAGTTCGAAATGTGTTTGAGTTCTTTGTTTGTAGTTGAAAAGAGTTCATAAATATCAGTATGGGACAAGAAAAGATTAGTTTCATCAGCGAACATTATACTTTTCAATTTGGAAGCTTTGTTTAAATCGTTTACATAGATTAAAAATAGTAGTGGTCCGAGAATAGAGCCTTGTGGAACACCACAAGTTATGCTCAGGGGTTCACTTTGATAACCATCATTACTATACACAAGTTGCTTTCGATTTGTTAAATAGCTTTCAAACCATTTTAAAATTTTATTGTTTAAACCATAATATTTAATTTTTTGGATTAAGATGTGGTGATCGACCGTATCAAAAGCTTTTGATAGGTCAATAAAGACACCTAGTGTGTATTGAGATTTTTCAAAAGATTTAGAGATGTTATGTATAAATTGAATGATGGCATGTTCAGTTGAGCTCCCTTTTCTGAAACCATACTGATTGTTATATAATAAATTGTTGTAATTAAAATAATTGTATACTCTATTGAAAATAATTCTTTCTAAAATTTTAGAAAATATAGAAAGAACAGAGATAGGGCGATAATTATTGATATTGGATCTGTCGTCTTCTTTATGGAGAGGGGTAACTCTGGCAAGTTTTAAACGTTCAGGAAAAATACTTTGATGAATAGATGCTCTGAAAAGTTTGAAAAGAATATTTTTTAATTGTTCATAGCAATCTATAACAATATTCCCGTTTATTTCATCTGCACCAGGTGCTTTATTCTTTTTTAAAGATTTAAAAGCTTTCTCAAACTCATCAAATGATAGTTCAGCAGATAATTCTTCAGAGGAAATATTTTTATCAAAAGGTAACAAAAAATCATAAAATGAGGTCTGAGTTTTTTGTATTTTACTTGATAAGATTGATCCAATTTCAGTAAAATATTTATTGAATTCATGAGCTATTATTTGGGGCTCATGCAAGTTATTGTTATCGACTTTAAGCATTTGTGGCAAAGAGCTTGAGCATGTTTTTTGTTTTCCTGTAATTTCTTTTAATATTTGCCAAGTGCGTTTTGAGTCATTTTTAGCTCTATTAATTAATTTTGAATAGTAATTTTTTTTTAATTTTTTTTGGATTTTTTCGAATAGATTTTT
Organism: Hydra vulgaris; assembly: GCF_022113875.1. Classification (NCBI taxonomy): domain Eukaryota; kingdom Metazoa; phylum Cnidaria; class Hydrozoa; order Anthoathecata; family Hydridae; genus Hydra; species Hydra vulgaris. The sequence goes on from NC_061169.1 coordinate 38,746,533, forward strand.
GTAATCTTTGTAAATTTTTTCGCTATCTGGTGTTTTTGTTTTTAGATATTTTATGTATAGCCTTTGTTTAGTTTTGGATGATTTTTTGAACCCCTTGGTAATCCAGGGATTATCAAAGTGTTTTGTTTTTAATGTAATTGTAACAATTGGAAAATTTGACTCGTAAACAGAGATAAAAGTTTCATAGAATTTTTCATAAAGGTTGTTTGCATTTTCATTAAAATTTAAGTGTTTCCAATGTAATAATGAGAGCTGATTTTTAAAGGCCTCATTGTTTGATGATGTATAAAAACGTTTTTTTACAATTTTATTTAACTTTTGTTTAGGCAGTTGGTCGGTGTTTATAGTTAGAAAAATAGGAAAGTGGTCCGAAATATCCGTTTTTAAGATACCCAATTTTATATCATTGTTGAACAAGTCTGTGGTAATGATATTATCCAGCAAAGTTGCTGAATTTTTTGTTATTCTTGTTGGGCGATTTATTAAAGGGATTGCTCCAGATTCAAAAATTGTATCATAAAAATTTTTAACTTTGTTATCGTCATTGTAGACAAAACAATTTATATTAAAATCACCAACAAGAAAGTTTTTTTTCTTTTCGTTGTTACCTTTTGCAATAACATTTTGCTGTAAAAACATGCTCAAGTTCTCGCTCACGCCATCTGGCGGTCGATAACAACAGCTAACTAAAATATTTTTTGTTCGTTCATTAATAATCTCAATTGTTAATATTTCTCCATCGCCGTCAGAAACACTAAGATCATTTCTACAACAATGCTTTATATCTTTATGAATGTAAATTAGAACTCCACCACCGCGCTTATTTATTTGTCTTTCGAGAGAGATCATTTTAAAATGAGAAAGATAAAAATTAAAATTTTTTTTTATGTCGTTTGAGGTTGCCCAAGTTTCAGTTAAGCAAATAATATTAAAAAAGTACTTAGTTTCCTCGAGTAAATTTTGGAATTTTTCAAAATTACAATTAATGCTTCTGATATTTACATGCAGAATTCTAATTTGATCATTGTTAACATTCTTAAATAGAATTCCTTTTAATTCATTTGGATAGTAGTAAGAACATTCTATTTTTGTATCATGGAAATAATTAATATCTGGGTCGGAGTTTTCGTGTAGTGAAAAAAATTTTGTTTCAAAAAAATTGAAGACAAGAGTTTCAAAGTCACTTATTAAAGCCATGATTAATTATCACAAATAAATTAAAAAGGAGTTCTTATTAAGAATGAGCGCATTTACTTTCGAAATTCTCTAGAAACAATTTTATCATACTTTATAACTGCATACTTACCTTCAAGTCGCAACTTTTTGACCTCTTCCCACAACATCCTTCGGCTTTCCATCGTTTCTTTAGCGAAATCCTCATTAACATATATCCCAGTTCCTCGCAAGTTTTTTGTAGCGTTAAGTATTTTTGTTTTGTCTTGAAAATTTAATAACTTTAGGACAATCGTTCTTGGTTTCTTATCTTCTTTAGGTTGGCCTATTCTATGAGCTCTTTCTATGATAATTTCATTACTAATTTTTAGTTGTTTTTTAAACATTTCCTTTACTGCATTTTCGCACTCATTCCAATTTTCATTTGGCTTTTCAAATATTCCATCTAATCTTAGGTTGTTTCCTCGAGATCGATTCTCCAAATCTAGTGTCTTCTTATTTAAGTTGTTTATCTCCTTTTCGTAACGCTTCGTGATCTTATTTATTTTTTCCATAATAGTTGTTTCTTGGAAGTTAAGATTAACTTCCTTGGAAGATTGACTTCCTTAACTAACTTGGAAGTTAAGATTAACTTGGAAGTTAAGATTATGTGCATGCGTCTGATAAAAATATTTAATATTCAAATTTGTATATATCGTGTTAAAAACAAATAAATACCTTACAGCATTGTTTCCATTTTAAATCCAATTTTTATAAGGTTGCTAATAATTAGACAAATGAAATAGTTTTTATATACTTGAGCTGTTTTATGCAAAAAGTCTAAGTGAAATTTATGTTTAAACATTTACTACAATAGTTAAAACAGAAAATAGTGGGTGCGTCTTAAAGACGAAATAACCCAAAATAACCCGAAATAACCCAAAATAACCCGAAATAACTGCGTAGTTACGTACGAATTAATTTTAATACTTTTCATTTTGTCGTCAAGAATTCTGTTCCATAGACGAGGTCCTCTATATGAAATTGAGTAATCTGTTTTTTTTAATGTTGACCTAGGTAAGTTATAATTGTAAATAGAGCACCTTGTTAAGTATTTATAAGAAATAATTAAAAAATGATTGTTAAAGAATTTACGAAGCATGTCGTTTTGATATTTAAAAATAAATAATAGGTTTTGGTACAAATTTAACTCATAGACGTTTAAAGCTTTGATTTCACGGAGTAACGGTTTGGCGTGGGCACATTTATGCATATTACATATAATTCTACTGGTTTGTTTTTGTCTTATATATATTTTCTTTAATGCTGATGAACAAGTACTGGCCCAAGCAATGTTACAGTAGTTAATGTAACTATGAATAAAAGAGTAATATATATCTTTTAAGCATTTTTTACTTTGTAGGTGTTTTGTTTTATACATAATGCTTATTGTTTTCAACGAGCGTAATATGACTTTTCCAATTAAGATGTTCATCAAATATTACTCCCAGGACTTTCATTGACACGACTCTTTTTACAATAATTCTGTTTATGACTTACTGAGAAAGTTGAAGAGACAAACTGGCTTATGAAATAAAACATATCTAGTTTTACTAATATTTAAAGAGAGTTTGTTTGCTTTTGCCAATAAACTAAATCAATTCAAATAATTGACCAATAAGACAATGTGCGATGTGATTGTAAAATAATTAACCCAAAATAATCCAAAAATAACTCAATAAATTAACTGTTATAAACTTAATCTATTTAAATAATATACCGATAGTGCAATATGCGATATGATTGAATAATAAATAACCCACAATAACCCGAAATAACCCAACATAACGTACGAATAAACTGTAATAAACTTAATCTATTCACTTTATTGACCTATAATACAATATACAATATGATTGACAAATAATTAACTAAAAATAAACCAAAATAACCCAAAGTAACCCGAAATAACCCAAAATAACTCAAATTAACCCGAAATAACCTGAAATAAAACAAAATAACCCGAAATAACGTAAGAATTAACTGTAATAAACTTAATCTATTCACATATTTGACCAAAAATTTATAAAAAACCCAAATTAAGAATATGTTCCATTAAGGGCATCCCGCATATTAAAAATTCAGTGATTCAAAAAATATTTATCTGAACATTTATGGGAACAAAGAATGGGAAAATGGGAAACGGGCTCCTTTGGAAGCGCTACTGATCTGCAAAACACGTGAACTATTCAACAATGAATAATTTTAAATGATGAAATGATGCGGGAAAAACTTCAAGACTATGAAAGTACTTGTTATAAATGAAATTTTAAACTTCTTCTAACTTAACAGCTATTAAGTGCATATCCACACAAATTCCTTTGTGCGGATTTAATTTCCAAATATAATTATATTTATCTAAAACAATTACCAATGTCTTGAAAGTATTATACAAACTGCTAATACTAATGTCCTAAGAGAAATGTTTGTATTGAAATCATAACAAAAAATTAAATTTTTTAACGAATAGTGTAACAAAGACCAAATAGTATAACTATTTACCGAATTTTTATGAATTTAACGAACTTCGCCAGTTCTTTTTGTCGACGTCTTGTTTAAAATAATTCCTATTTTATTAAATCATATAATAAAAAGAAAATTAGTGGTAATATTTTTAATAGCTCTTTTTTCTACTTTGTACGACTTTCATTTTGTATTTATTTTAATATAATTCGATTAAAGAAAGATCAAGTCAAATATCTTTGTGTAATGTGCTCCAAAGAGTGTGGGGGTAGAACAATTTGTTGTGGGATATATAAAAAGTGGGTAGAGATGAGTAACGAACTTTTAAATTAATGGAAAACCCCAAAAACGATTTTTTTTTGCCAGACCTGTTGTCATGTTAGAGATGAATTTGATTAGAAGAAAAGTTTTACAAGGTATTTTTTGATAATTCATAGTATTATTTATTAGGTTTGATTGAAAAACAGGGTACCCATGGAGACAACCACCAGCAAAGTAAAGAAAGGGGTTTTAAAAATTTATTAAAAATGTTATTATACAATCGTTTCAAACATTCATTCAATAAAACAGAGAGTGCATGTACATAAGTACAATCGAAAACTGTCTTTATTTTTTTTTAATGCTGACTTATTTTAGATTGAAATCTGAGCCTACTTCAAGTCAATGTTTGATTGAAATTTTATTGCTGAAAACATATATTGTTACCCTACAACCTCGCCCATCAGATCTCATCCCAGATTTGGAAGATTTATTTTCCATTTCTTTATTCAACAAAATGCAATCTTAAATTCTGCAGAAATACACACCAAGATCTACAATTGGTGATGGCAACTTCCTCTTCCGGAATGTGTCACTAGCTTTATATGGTGCTGAAGATCATCATTTGTATCTCAGGGTTCTCACCTCCATTGAGATGATACAGCACAGAAGTAAGACATATTATTTATATGGAATAATTAAGTAAATATGATTTATAAAAATAAAATTTGTATTACCTGATCATTTTTCCTATTGGTTTCTTATAAATAATAGTAAGAATCCACTACCGTGGAAAAGTAACTTACATTTACAGTATTGGACAAAGCATTTGCAACCAACATCAAACAATGCTAAAAAGTGTTCCTAATTTTACATGTCTTAAAAACGAAACGAACTATGAGCAATCAGCTGACAGGTGACAGCACACAAGCAGAATTTCGTTGACAAGTGCTATTTTGCAGCGGACAAAACAAGTGCAACTTTTTTGGCTTGTTTCATTTTCTTAAGTCTGGTCCGTGTCAACGTCACGGAAGTTTTTCGATAATTAAAGGAAGTATCCAGACGTTGTGTTCCACAGAACATTATTGTATCATTACAAGGTAAATGTAACACTGTAAGCCTTGAGAAGCGTTATTATATATTTTTCTTATATTATTATGACTTCAAGTGCAAAAATGGCTCCCGACAGTCTTGGATTGGAACTAAGAAAGAAAATTATTGGCAATTACGTAAGTGGAATGTCACAAAAAATTATTTGGGAATAATATCGCTTGAAAAAATGGACCGTATCAAGACTATGTTCCAAATATCGTTCTACAGAGAAGTTGGCAGCTAGTAACAAAGGTGGAAAACCGCGTTCCACCACTTATAGAGAGGATTCTATGATAGTCAGATCCGTCAAGAAGAATCCTTGGATATTATTGAAGCCGAATTGTTTTCTCGATGCCCTGCAAAGAAACCGCTGATTTCACTAAAGAACCAGAAGGAAAGACTCCTGTTTGCTACATCTCATACTGACTAGAATGTGCAGAAACGGCAAACTGTCCTGTTCAGAGATGAATCGAAGTTATTTCTCTAAATTGAAAAAATGCACTTTTATATAAAGGAACTAAATTAGCATTATTTGGTTGCACTTGTTTTTTCCGTTACTGTATATCAAAAACAGTTTAAGAAACGAAAAGCAATATAGACTATTATTGAATGCTCCATAATATAAGTTGCATATTTGAATGTATAAATGTTTATTTTTAGATTGCTATGATTTATCATCCAAAAATTACGCAAAAACAATCACGGACACCAGAATCAAAACACCAACGTATCCAGTGTTGTTGCGTCCTGCCGTGTCTATTGGCGGATATAGTGAACTAATGCATATTTATGCATTAAGTCCTGCTCTTGCAACGCCGAATCACTCTGTTTTTTCTGCTGATAGCAGTTTCTGCTATTTTGCACATCCTTAAAATGTAGTTGTTTATGGACGTGGAGTTGAAAAAATATTGGATTCTGAAATTGCCGTACTGTGGACCTGTGCCAGTGAAGAAACAAAAGTATACAACCATATTGTCTATCTTGCCAAGCATCTACCCCCCAGTAAGCACAGGACGTTTTAAAAACGTTTTAATTCCGTTCAATTGACGGTCGGACGTTAAAAGAACCAATGCAATCGTTTTTAAAACGTTTTTTTGCAAACGTTTTTTTTAATGTTATTTTAAACGTTTTTTTAGCGTTTTGAAACGTTTTATTTTTTTTATTAACTTACAAAATTTCTCAGTTAGCTTATGAACGTTTTTAAAACGTTTTTTTAAACGTACAGCACGGCAATATCTAAAAGAGTATGTTTGCGCAAATAATGGCGTGACCTTCGATCAGGCGAATTGATTTATTTAAGTAAAAATTTTACAAATTAGTATATATTTAAATCAACCAAGTGTTTGTATTGTTTTCTTGTAGAATTAAATTTGAAAATATATTGGAGTATATTTAGTTTAAAGTTGTATGCCTTCGTTGAAACTAGGTTGTTTTTGTATTTCTACTTGAATCAAGTAGTTATGATTAATAAAGTTTTTATGGTGTGGTTAACTAGATTATTTTACTCTATTAAATAACTTAATTGTTGAGTAAACTTGATTGCTTAAAGAAACTATATAAAGTTTTTAATTCTACTTAATTATCAACTGCTTTTAATGCAAAAAAATTCATTTGGATTTGAGAGAAGCGAACAACATTCTCAGGATTTTTCTTCTTTAACTCTAAAAATTAAAAATGATAATAGCAGTGGTTTTTATAAAAGAATTACTATAGTTAAAATGGCTGAAAGGAAAAAATATGATGATTTGTTTGAAGAAAGGGAGTGACTTAATTCAAAATGTCGTTTTTATTCTTTAATAATATTCTGGTGTTATTACCAAATATTTAGCAGTATGAAACCTATAATAATATATACCATACTATATACCCTATTTTACTTATAAAGTTATTAATCTGTAAAGTAATTTGTAAAAAAATTTTAATTGTAAAATTGCTACATGAGTAGAAAAGTTGTTAGATGAAATTCAAATGTTTTCTATGTTTGTGTTGTGTAGGTCAAAAAATAATAAACAAAGATGATATTGATTGTGATGACCAAGAGATTCATTTTAAGACGCATCAATCTTCATCATCTTTAAATAAAAAGGATAAACATTATGGATATCCATTATCTCAAGCAAGTAAGTCTTTAGTTAAAAATAATATTGTAATGTTTGTTGTAAAATGCTAACATGACTGTCAATATTAAAAATTATCAATTAAATGATGAGGTTCCAATTTTAACTTTAAGTAATCACCTTCGTGAAATCCATTATTTCGATATTATCAAAACTATAAATCTATGGAACAATCTTTCTTGTCTAACCCAAAATCTGAGAAAAACGCAAATATATATTATACAGCATTGCCACTATTAGATATTTTACTTTCTATTAGTTTTTCTCTGATTTAGGGTTAGACTAGTAAAGTTGTTAAATTGTTAAATTTATGTAATTTAAATTTATTTATTTATGTAGTTTAGTTAAGACTATGTAAAATTTAATTTCAATGTTGTGTGTTTCAATATTGTTTTTATCTCTTAAGTGAGATAAAAACCCAAAGATGCAAAAAACTTAATTTAAAATAGGGTGAAGAAGAAGTAGTAACTGAAATGAACAGCATAATAGAATTTGATAAGTTTGACTCAGCACTTGACAATGTTTCATCTAGTAACTCTGTAGTTGAAAATTGCTAAATACTGATTTGAAAGATTTTTCTTTTTTTTTTAATTTTCTTTATAATATATAATTTTTACTAGGAATTGTCAGATTTCCATTATTTCTTTCTATTAGAAACAAAGAGTTCAAAATATTGGTGGTAAGAACTGTCAAAAACTTGTGATAGCTATGATGAAGAGGTTTGTAAATTAAAAGTGCATTTCTATAAATACTCTGTTTAATTTTATGATATTACTTTCATCTTACATTCCATAATACAAATCCCATGCATGGCTCTACGTTGGCCGTTTTACCATAATGGGATGACTGAATAACCGTGAATTTTATACGCGCAAACTAGCACATGTGCGAAGCAGTTACAAAAACTGGCACAATGCCAAATGGCATAAGTGCGAAATGGCATAACTGCACAAAAAGAATTCCAAACATTGGCATAAGTGCAAACTGCTATAAGTGCAAACTAGCATATGTGTAAATTGGCATAAGTGCGCTAAATAGATTTACAAACATTTGCATAAGTGTGAATTGCCATAAGTGGGAACTGGTATAAGTGTAAAGCAGTTGCAAAAACTCGCAAAAGTGCAGACAACATAAATGCAAACTGGCATAAGTGTGCCGAATAAATTTGCAAAATTTAGCATAATTCCAAACTGTCATAACTGCAAACTAGCATAAGGGCGAAATGCCAATTAGTACTTAGGCCAATGTTTGCAAATTTATTACGCGCACTTATTGTCAGTTCTGCCAGTTTTTGTAACTGTTTTGTACTTAATCAAATTTTGCACTTATGCCTATTCGTTATGTTTGCTAACCTGTTTGGCGCACTAATGCCATTTTACACTTTTTCCAGTTTGCAAGCTTAAAGCTTGCAAACTGGTGTAAATTGGCATAAAGTTTAAAGCTATAGGTTATCCTATAGCTTTAAACTTTAGTCCAGATAATTCTTTTAACCCAGATAAAATTCATATAAATGACTACACTAATGGTTAGTGTACACTTATGATCTGGACTACATTAATGGTTAGTGTGCTATTTTTTAATCAATAGATTAGATTTAATTATTAGATAAACTGTATCGTTAAATTATAAAATCTAAATGTTTAATTACATTAAGATTTTATGAAAAAGAAAAAAAAAATTTTTAAATACAGTAGTTAAATATAATGTCATAAATTTTAAAATATAATAATATTAAAATATATTATTTTTAGTTTTATGACAAATTCACTCATGGCCAAATCTAATATGGCAGCTGGAAAAGGCAAAGGATCTTTTTAGTCTAACCAAGCTATGCAACTTAATAAAAGGTACGTTTATAAATATATGTATATATATATGTATATATATATATATATATATATATATATATATATATATATATATATATATATATATATATATATATATATATATATAACATATATTTATGAATCTATATATAACAATTATTAGGCGCGATTGTATTTCTAATTTACCGAATACTAACCTGTTTCCTTTTTTTCTCTTCTTCAAGCACTGTATATATATATATATATATATATATATATATATATATATATATATATATATATATATATATATATATATATATATATATATATATATATACATATATATATATATATATATATATATATATATATATATATATACATATATATATATATATATATATATATATATATATATATATATATATATATATATATATATATATATATATATATATATATATATATATATATATCAGGCTTTCCCAGGAAAGGCGTGCGGTCGCACGCCTTGTTTGTCCACGCAAAGAATAAATTTGTCAGAAAACGTGACGGCGGCAATATTTCGTGGGAATTATCCACAGAAAATAAAAAATAATATTAAAAAAAAAAAGTCTAAACAAAGTATAAAATTGAAATTGGATATAAGAAAAATATTTTGATGACAAAAAAAAATTAAAAAAAAAAAAATTCTTGTAACAAAAAAAAAAAAACTCTTGAACATTTTTTTCAATTGCATAATTTTGTAATTAGGATAGAAACAAACAATGGATTCTATTGCCAAACAGAATAACAATGGATTCTATTGCCTCGCAAATAAAAACCAGACAACCTCGAGAGATCTACCAGGATCTACTAATAAACCACGAAGAAAACGATGCTCCAAGGGATTTCAAACAAATACGCAACAAAAAATATTACGATAAGATGAAAAACACGACATTAAGATTAATAGGAAACCAAAGAAAGTTTGCAGATAATGTTTAACAAGTCAGTTATGTTCTTCATAATCACCTCTTTGTACAGAGTGTAGAGCAGACAAAGAGTAAAATTCCAAATGTAATTCTTTATTTGGAAGAAACAATACAGCAAATGAAAGCTAACTTTTAATCTAGGAGAAGTGTTTGTTACTGTTACAGTATTTAAAATGCAAGTTTTAGTCTGCAAAGATCTTCAATTAAATCCAATCTTCATTGGGCCATTACTCCTGCATGGTGATGCTTCTGATGGAACATAAGATCATTTTTTCACACATTTACGTAATAAATTCATGGAAGTGTCACGCAAAACTAAAAAATTTAATTTAGGAACTGATCAGGAAAAGGCTATGAAGTCAGCAATAAAGTTTGCTTTTCCAGAATCCAATCAGATCTTGTGTATCCAACACATAAAACAAAATGTGGAGTCAATTTAGACTGGAAAAAGAAATGCGTCAAATGGTTATGAACGGTTTGTTTGGAAGTCAAGGTGCAGTGTTGTCAGACGATTCGATAGTATTTGAAGAACGAATTAGGTTTGTCCATAACATCGACAAAAACAAAAAAGTAGACAGATTTCTAAAGTATTTAGATGAGCGTCTTGTCCCGATACTTAAGGAAAATGTGATGAGACCACGTCTGGACAGAAAAGTCCAAGATAACCGGACAAACAATAATGCCAAATCAGCCAAATTATATTCTGAAATGTGCAGTTAACTGGAAACCACAACCACTAATGGAACTAATTACAAAAATTTGCAATCTAGTACGAGTTCAACAAAAAGTGCCATGTAAATGCTACTTACAACCTCATAACCTACATTGGTAAAATATTTTTTTGTTTTACAGGATCTGCAGGAGCAATTACTGGCACAGGATCATTTACTCTGGTACTGGAATAACAACAGCATGTTATTTCTCCACAACAATGGTCACAGATGTCAACTAAAGACAAACATAAAGCAGTGAAAAAGTTATTATATGCGAGGATACCAAGCACAATGTAAATATCAACTAACGGAAAACTCAAAGTTCCTATGCCTAAGGGCAGTAAGAAACCAGGTCAAAGGAAAAAGCCAGCAGCTGAACGATCAATTACAATACCGAAGCAGCAAAGAAAAACATGCTTTGGCAAATAAACAGAAACAAACTGGATTGTCTTCTTTAAATATAACTTTATAACTTTACGACTTGTAAATAATATTAAATTAACAGATGAGTAGCGCACCCAAGAAGGCCCGATTTCTAATACATGTTCAGAAAAACATTTTTTATACGACTGATTTTATAATATGCGGCATGCCCTTAATTAGGATTTGTTTTAAATAGTTGCATGTTAGCCCATAACCTACTGTTGCAAATATCTTTATTTTTTAATTTATTATAAATATGAGTCAACAAATTTGAGCGATAGTTTCAGTCAATGATTTCAATTGATTAGGTTTATTAAATTTAATCCGTAAATTATTTCCGTTTAATTGTTTGTCAATAATATCGCATATTATCTTACCGGTCAATAATTTGAATAGATTAAGTTTATTACAGTTATTTCCTACGTTAATATGAGTTTTTCGGAGTTATGTCGGGTTATTTTTGGTTAAAATATTTGTTAATAATATCGCATATTGTCTTATTGGTCAATAGTTTGAATAGATAAAGTTTATTACAGTTAATTCCTACGTTATTTTAGGTTATTTTGGGTTATTTCGGGTTATTTTGGGTTATTTCGTCTTTAGGACGCGCCGAAAATAGTAACATTGTTTAAAATAACACTTTATATACATTTCAATTATGGACGAAGCAAAATTTTTATGACATTTTGATTATTTTTTAATAAAAGTATTATTCATTGATATTCAAAAAATATTTATTTCTATAACCTGTCATTTTTCAATGATTTGTTATTTCATTATTTAGCTAAGAACTGTCAGTAGGACTGAAAGAATATTTAATATTTTCAAAATAAATACTAAAGAAGATTCTGTAGAGGTTCATCCATCACAAATGTGCCTAAAATGTTATTCAACTATGAATATTGAAACACGAAGAAATAAACTATAAAAAATTTGTTTAAAAGGTCCAACAAAGGAGTGTATGTGTATTTATGACAAGGTTGGTCGAAAACCATCGCCAAATGTTGGACAACCAGGAACTTTTAAAAGATGAACACTACTAAATATAAACTTGTTTCTTGAATCCTTGCCTATACCTTTAAACAAAAAACAAATTTCTGAATTCAATATTCAGCTAAATCCACATATAACATGTATTTGTAAAGTTTGTGGGAGGATAATGCATTAACCAGAAATGATCAAAGGTTGTCAGCACTTGCTTTGTAGTCAATGTATTGTATCAATTATTAAAGGTAAGCTAGAAAATGAAGCTAGATGTCCTGTTTGTTTAATCTCCATCACGATTAATAGTCTTTGTAGTTCTGTTCAGTAACTATAGATGATTGAACATTTGTATATTTCATACGAGATTTGAAAAAAAAACTTTATTAAAGACAAGTATGAAAATCATGAGTTCAAAAAAAAAATCATTTATTATGTAATTCCAGCACAATAATTGACGATTTATTTAAAGTTGATAAGTCAAGTCATATTCCACGTAATATTTAAAATGCAGTGTTGCATGTAGTTAAACAAAAAATGGAGAACTCAAAAACAACTACAGTAGAATTTTTATCTGAGTATGAGTAAGAGAGTAAAAGTAAAAGTAAAAGTTTTTGCTTAACTGTTATATCCAAAGTCTACAAGGAAAGTGCATAATGCAGTGGTCATACCTTGAGAAAAAAGACACAAACACCTAGTGGACCAAGCTAATCATTAAGTTGGAAATTCAAAAGATTTACTAGTAGTACAAACATCAGTTATGCTTAAATCATTTGATCGCAATCAAAAAAATATTGTTTTAGAAAGTGCTAAGATTGGAGTTGTTGTGTTTTCTGCTGAAGAATCGGTTGCTTTTAAAGCAAATGTAGGGATACAGTGGAATGAATTAAAAACTATGACTAGGTAAAATTGTTTTTTTAAATAATTATTGTTTATTTTTTTTATTAGTGTTAATTATTTAGAGATTAATGTTAATTAATTTATTATGTAAGTATATCAGAGTACTTTTAGAAGTGCATAGAACGGACAGCTAGAACTATCTGTCTCCTATTTGAAAATTATTTACCTGAAGTATCTTTTGGGTGGTTTAAATGGTGGGCCAAAGTCGCCCTATGTGTTAGGTTGACTTTGGCCCAACGCTGTAAAAAAGAACTAAAGGAAGCAAAATAAAAATAAAAACAGCAAAGAAAATAAAGTGACAAAAGATTTAGTCACAAAGTTCTTGTGTACAGTAAATAAAATATAGGTACAAACTAAACAAGTATAGGTACCAAGTAAACAAAACAGTTTAGGTATAAAGTAAACAAAAATGACAAAAATAATGTTTTGAAAAATTTAGTGAAAAAGTTCTGGAACTGAAGAAATTCCTATTTTCAAAATTTTCTTTGGTTCTTCAATAAAATCGATTATTTCAGACTGGGGGAAAAAAAGTTGCTCTGCTGATAGTGACCATTTCCAGTTAAGTCCATTTTTTTTTCATAATAGTAATTTCTGCTCCATTTTTTCTTAATTTTTTCAACTGCAGAAAAATGAATTTCAAAAGTTTTTTAAATTTTTTTCAGTAGTTTCATTAAATAATATTAGTTATTAAATTAATTAGTTATAAAGTTTACTAATTGATTAGTTAAATTTAAATAACTCAAAATAAATAAACAAACCTGTCCAGGATTAAACTCTCCATTGCATTTAACAATTACATAACAATTCTCTACAAGATTTAATAATTTCTATTTTTTACAAACATTTTTTGTTTTATCAATAATTTGAAAGCTCTTTTTGCCTAATGCTGAATCAGACCTTGCGATAAAGCATCAGGCGATGTGAATTTTACGTCGTCCAAGAGCGACTTTGCTTGTAGCTAGGGCTATTTGGGTCGAGCAAAAAAATTTTTGTTTGAGTATATTTAAAGAAATTTTTGAGCGGAATTTTAATGAAGTAGTTTACGATTATTTTAACATTTAATAAAGTATTTTAAAAACCGCACGCAGTTGAAATAAAAGTTTGAATTACAAAATAAATAAATATGCTCATTATTTACAAGTAGAAAAAATTCAGATTAAAAAAAAAGTTTAAATTTTTTTAAGCTAACATTTTAAAAAAATTATTCAGCAATAGCAAAGTTGTCGATAAAATTGAACAAAAATACTTTCTTTTAGTTTTATATTTTTAACTTAAATATTTTTTATTTAAATTATTTTTTAATTTTTTAAATTTTATTTTTAAATTATTTTACAGGGTTTGTTAGGTTTTAAAATTATTCTATAGATTTAAAAATATTTATTAACTGTTAGACGTACTTAAAGTATTTAAGAGTGATTTTGAGGAAACATTTTAAAAATTGGTAAGCGCTAATAAAAAAAAAAATAAAAGGATTAATATTAAAACGTATTCTACTTGATTCAATAAAAAATTACAGCTATTAAAATTTTTGTAAAATGTAACTCAAAAAAAAATTACTTAAATAATAACAATCGCTTTTTGTTAAAAATTACAGAAACTCAACGAAGCGTGCTCAAGAACATCTGCTGAAAAATAAAACGTCAATAGTTTTTCGAATAATTTTTAAGAATAATTTTTTCGCTGAAATATGTCTTTTATACCTATAAGATTGAAAATTGAGTTAATAGTGGTTTTCACGTTTCAATAGTAGGTTTTAACTGTTTATGATAAAATCAGACATGCCAGACGCTTGGTTACCCTAGTAGCTGGAATCAGTTGTAGAGCTGTTCATGCTAGAAGGAGTCAAGTCACTGACTTACCCCCTTTTAGCATAAAAAATCATCTAATGCCATCTGTAGACGTAACTACGCAATTGACTGCAACAGATAACTGATGTTGTTTTTATTTATTTTACTGAACTGTATAGCTTAACCTAAACAGGAATTAACTTTATATTTAACTTTATATCTTTTGTTTTTAGTCTTATGCTATTGTACTGCTATACAGTACCTAAAAACCTAAATTAACCTAAATTGGAATTCAGTTTATGTTTAACTTTGTCTTGTGTTCTTGTGTTCTTAGTCTTGTGTTTATTGTCTTGTGTTCTTAGTCTTGTATTTATTGTACTATATATAGCTTACATTAAATAGGAATTAACTTTATGTTTTGTTTTCTTAGTCTTATGTTATGTCATAAATAAGTTAGAAATATGGAAATAAATTCAGATGAAAGTGATGGGGTTTTTGAGAAAAATTCAGCAAAGAAAAGGAATTCAGATCAAAGTCTTTGGAAAAGAAACATTGTAAAGGTTACTAGAATAAAAGATAAAGAATATGTTAACTACCAAGGAAATACTGTAAAATAAAAAATCTCAAAAGTGTACTGGCTTCCTCTGCAGGTATGTTATTTTGTATTCAATATTAGTGAGTAGTTTTACAGTTTTACAGTTTTATTTGTAGGTAAAAAATTTTAAACGGTTTAAAATAATCTTTTGTTTTTTCAGCTGCAAGAGAAACAACTGTCTTGAGACTATTAATAAAGAGGATCAAATGGATATATTAAACCATTTCCATGCCTTCAACACTAAAGATGAGCAAGATTAGTTCCTACAATCCTTGATTGATTCCCAAGAAGTAAAGCAGAGGCGACCCAGAAAGGAAGACTGTTCTAAATTAAAATGCTATTTTTAAGTATCATGTTATGGTGGGTTCTGATCGAATGCCGGTTTGTTTTAAAGCTTTTTTAAGTTTACATGCAATTACTAAAAAACGAGTTGAAAGATTGCGAGCTTTGAAAATGATTGCAAAAAGCCCAGTCGATAATAGAGGACGTTATATAAAACAAGTATTGTCTGAAGAATTCAAACTTTTTATTTGACAGCATATTGAAAGCTTTACAAATAAAGAAACTTTCCACTATCTTGGAAAGCCTATATGCTATCTAAATGCCACATTAAATGTTAAAACTATGTATAGGCTGTTTAAAGAAAAATACTTTTCAATAAAAGTTGGAGGAACAAAGTATTTTAACTACTTTAAAGAAAACTATAATCTTTCCTTTGGAAGGCCACAAGTTGACATATGCTGCACTTGCGAGGAACTCAATATGAAATTAAGGAGTCCTCGTCTCAATGAGGCAGCAAAAAGGTGTGCTCAATCTGAACTTGATGTACATAAATGCAAATCAAAAAAGTTTTATTATTGAATCCGAAAAGACGTCAATGACAAGGACAATAGGCAAATTTTATCATTGTGTTTTGACTTTATGCAAAACATACAGATCCCAAAATTACCAGTACAAGAAACCTTTTATCTGAGACAACTTTCAGTTAATGTTTTTTGTATTCATAACAATAAAAGTAACAAAGCACAGATTTTTGTTTACCACCAAGGCACAGCAGGCAAGGGTTCAGATGTAGTGTGTTCCCTTCTATTTAACTACTTAATGAAAGTAAAGCAGCAGTTTACTGAATTCCACATATTCTCAGATAATTGTTGGGGTCAAAATAAAAACCATTCGTTATCTAGACTACTCTTAGCCATGACTGATTTAAAGAAATTTGAAAAGGTTGAGCTATTCTACCCAATAAGAGGGCACTCCTTTCTACCATGTGATAGTGATTTTAGCATAATAAAGCGAGAACTAAACCGACATGATAGACTGTATACAGTAGACCAAGTACGTGAACTTTTTAAGGCATCCTCCAAAAATTATAAATTTATGGTACAAAAAGTTCAATCTTCAGAAATTTTAGACTTCAAGACATGGTGGCCGCAGTTTTATAAAAAAAGTTGTGTTTCCGATGAAACTAAAGGTAAGCAAGTTAAAAAGAACGAAAAGCAGTACTTTTCAATAAGCAAGTTCATGCACTGCACATATGATATAAAATTTCCTTCTAAGGTTATTAGACGATCTTTCATCGATTCTATAATAAATCACAACTTTTCTTTTAGAGCAACTGGTTGCCAAAACTTAGGTTTTTCAAGTAAAGAAGCTTACCTTGCAGGAAAATTATCAATAAAGATTGAAAAAATGGCAGACATAAAAAAATTACAACCCTATATTCCAGTGGAGTTTAAAGACTTTTATGCTAAAATTTTTATGTGGCCTACAACCGAAAAAGTTGAAGTTGAAAACGATGACTAAGTTGTCATTGCTTATATTGCTTATCTCAGACTAATTAGATTTATTTGAATATAATATATATTTATAAAATGAGTTTCTAATAAACTAGAGTATATGCAAATATTGATTTCTTAGTGTTTTTAGTAAATAACATTGTTTTTAAAAACTTTTATATGTCTTTTTATTCAAATTATGCTAAAAGGAGATATGTCAAACAACTTTAAAGATTTTTTTATTCATTTTGTCATTATTCAAGTATGTCCCATAATAACTGGGGTAATAAAGAGTTCATATACAAAAAATTGCATCTTTTTGGTCAAAAATGAAGATAATGCAAAGTTTTATTTAGTTTTTTCAAAACTATGTGTTGCTGACTAATCCCCTTTTAGCATGAGCCGATTCATTTGTACTTGGGCCAGCAAAATCAATGCTGTTGGTCTCAATTGTATTTATAATACTGATAGGTGTATCTACATTATTTTAATTTAATCTATTATTTTCATTTATAACACACGATGATATATCTGTTGAACCTAAGCTTTTACCTGGGACAGCACATACTTTACGTTGCTTTGGTTTTTTAGAACCATCTGAAGGATCATCCAGTGACTTACATAAATAATCTAAAAATGATTGGCTTACTAAATCAGTAGTTGAGTCTAAACCTTACATTACAACATGGTAGCCGTGAAAGCACTTAAGGTGGTACATAAGGTGGTAGCAATTCACCATTAGCATTACCCCAAAACATTACAGAGAATGAGGTCTTTGTAGAATTAATGATGCGTTCAGAATACTTACATTCATGCTTTGTTAATATTTTTTTTTTACCTGGATCATCACTGAGATTGGTTTCATCATAGTTCCATATATTATCAGGTGATGTATTACTTATTTCATTTGATAGATTTTTAAAGTAGTTATCAATCAGTCGTTCCTATTTCTGCTCTCTTTCGCTTTATGTTGCTTGCAAATCTTACTGTGAGTTCTGGATTTCTTTTTAAAAAAGATCAAATCCAATCACCACCTGGAAAATTATTTTTGAACTGAGGTACAATGACGCCTTTTTTCTTTAAATACCTTTTTACTATGCATCTTAAATCATATTTATTAACAGGAAAACCAAACTCAGATGATTTTATTGCATATGCCTTAAACATGTCTTCTTCTTTTGATGTAAATATTTGCTGACCACCATACTTTTTAGGATATGTCTGTTTTATTTTATTTTTTATTGTTGATCTTGGTATATCGTATTTCAAAGCTGCTTTTCTTTGAGTAATTAAACCATTCTTTAAATCTTTTAATGCATTGTCTAACTGTTCTAAAGTATAAGTAACATATTTTCTTCTTCCACGATTTGGCTTGAAATTTTGTGGCATATTAAAACTAAGAACTAAACAAATTTCACTATATTTTTTACTGATTTACTAATACAAACAGTTATACTGATTTTCTATTGCATTACTACTACAAAATTTTTCATTCCAACATAGTAACTACCATAATATCTATAAATGATCACTAAAAGAGGTTTACTCTAATACATGGGGTGACTTTAGCCTGGGCCAATGTTACCCTATGTAGTGGGCCAAAGACAACCTATTTTTTTTCAACCTCAATTACAAAAAAGTAATAAACTGTTAAGCTTTCAAAACAAGATAGAATCAAAAACTAATGGTTTAAAATTGATTCAGTGTATATTCCAATAAATAACCTTCTACAGGTACTGCTATTGATGCAAAAGTTTACACACCTAAAAAAATTCGGATTTTAGGCACTTCTTCTAAAGTGCAATTTACAATAATATCACAAAGACTTGAGTTAAGTAAACTAAGTTAGGCTAAATAAATAATAAATATCCTACAATTTGCTACTAAGCATCAACCGGCATACCTTGAGGTATGGATTTTAAACCATTTTTAAACAAAAATTTCGCTTGGGCTAAAGTCATCCCGTAGGGCCAAAGCCACCCACTCTTACGATAGTTGCAAATACCTGGGCAGTAAATGATCTTGTTGTATAAATAGAGATTTTACATGTTAAAATGAAAATAATAAGTTAGTTTTTGAAATCAAATCCCTAGGCATACATAGACAATCTACCACTAATATTAAAAACCTATTAGATATTCTTAAAAGTTATGGAAATTTGTACAAATTCGTTACTTAAAAATCTAAATATAAGCTATTGTAAAAAACTATTTCAACTGTATTTTTTTATGTTATATTTTTATTTTATTTAAATTTATTAGTTTTAAGTTAATAAAACATGATGGAATAAAAAATGATGATATACGCATAAAAATTTGAGGAGGTCATAGAGGTAGTTCATTTAAAATGAGTTACCAAATTGTAAACCAAGTCCAACAAACTCATAATCAAATAGCATTGTATTCAGTACATTTGAAGCAAGAGCCTACCGAACTAATCTTAAAGTAGGGTTATCTCAATATTCATTAGAAGTTGATGAGATACAAAAAATGATATGGCAGTAAGTTTCTATTTCTAAAGAAATAACCATTGATAATTTAAATAAAATTCATATATTCTGTGTGAGTTCAATACATTTTAATTGTTTCTACAAATCGTAATGTTCGTGTTTTTATGTTTAAAGATTATGATATCCTTTGCAGTGTATATGGAATCACGGGAGGGAGTGGTAGGTTTGCAGTGTATATGGAATCACGGGAGCGAGTGGTAGGTTTGCAGTGTTTATGGAATCAAGGGAGCGAGTGGTAGGTTTGTAGCGTATATGGAATTACGGAAGCGAGTGGTAGGTTTGCAGTGTATATGGAATAACGGGAACAAGTGGTAAGATAATAATAATTTTTTTTAGTTATTATAAGTAAAAACTTTTGTAAGATTGAAATTTTAAAGCTTTAAAGATATAATTGTTTAACTCCATTCAATACTGTTACTTATGGTATTATAGGTCGACATTGCTGTCTTTTTTTGTGATATAACCAAAGAAAGTATTCAGTTGACTTCAATAAGGAGAGAGAATATGTCACAATGATCTCCAAAATCTTTAAAGATTGATTTTAATTGATTCCAAAGTAGTGGAGGAAATTTGAAAAAGGCTAAGTTTTTCAATAATGCGATTAATGAAACTTTGTTCAACATTCCTCTAGACCAGGTAATTTGTTTTTAGCACTGTTTTTTAGTTTCGTTTTTAGGATTTGTAGGGCTTAAAGTGTTTTTAATAGTATTTAATTTTATTTTTAGGTAGCAGTACCTGCTTTACATATATCTTTAGGAACCTATTTGAAGTTTTTTAACATGTTCGAAGATGAATTTCTCTTGTTAGATATCAAACTTGCTGGAGAGCTTGCACTTAAAAATAATACAATTGGTAAAGATGATTTTGACAAATACATTAATATGCATATTCAATCAAATTTTATAAAAAGTGTTATTGATGACTGTGATAATAAAACTACACTTCTACAATACAAACTATCCAAGTTTTTCTTGGTGATCAGTATTTTGCAAGTTGCAAATTATGCCAAAAAACCTTTTCTATCAGTGGAGGTGGAACTAGGCAAGTAAGAAGCCATGTAATTAGCAAACTTTACACATCAATGTCTAAAGAAAGAGAAAGGCAAGCAGAATTTATTAAACTTAAAGATAAAATGCTTAAATTTAAAAGCTTCAAAGAATAATTACACTGTTAAGGATTGCCAAAAAGGATACAAACAAAGTTAGACAAAGTCTAAATACACCATTCGTAATGGCATCTCTCCATATTTAAAAACATTGTTATTGGATGATTTGAACAATACTTTTTTTGCATTTAAATTTGATGAATCTACAATTCAAAAAATTAATAATCAGTATAATGGTTATGTACAATATTAGTCTAAAAAGCACAACTGCATTAAAATTGCATACTGTGGAACTATCATAGCAGACCATTGTACTGCTGTGAGGTTGTTAGAACATTTTCTAGAGCTTGACCAGAAAGTTAACAAACTTAACATAAAGTTTATGCTCCGTATTTGTATGGATGGTCCTAATGTAAATATAAGGTTTAAGAGGCTTTTAAAGTTGTCAGAGGAAATAAAAAGCTTGAATACAAACATTATATCAATTGGTACATGCCCCCTGCATATAGTTCATAATGTTTTGTAGTTGATGTTTTAAATTTCAACATTTTAATAGCTATTGTTTTAAATTTCAACATTGACTTATTCGCAACAAATAATAACTTTTTCTTTAAACATTCTGCTGCAAGAAGATTGGACTATTGACAAATAGAAAACCTAACAGAAATTATTTCACACTTTATTCAAAGACATTCTTTCACAAGATGGGTACACTCAGAAGAATATGTTCTCCAACTTTAGTACAACACAACAATCTTTGTGAACAACACAACAATCTTTGTGAATATTATATAAAGTTTCTTCCAACAACAACATCTTTGAAATCAACTGTTAGAACAACTGAAAGATATATGATTGGGTTACAGATACTTTGCAAAATAAAATATCAATATTTTAAATTTATTTTATTGCTTTCATTACAAATGATTTTGAAATTTTTTAAAAATATTTCAATCAAACAAACCAAGATTTTACCTGATTTACTCTGAAACCAAGAATTCACCTGATTTACTCTTAAATGTCAAAATTTCTTGTTGCACTAATGTTTACCATAACTATGCTTCTATATGTTCATAATAAAACCTATCAATTAATTACTGATGATTAATCTGATTGACTTGACTATTAATTACTGATGACTAAATCTTGACTTGACAATTAATTACTGATTGACTTGACAATTAATTACTGATGACTAAATCTATCAATTAATTACTGATGATTAATCTGATTGACTTGACCCTAACCCTAACCCTAACCTTAACCCTAACCCTAACCCTAACCCTAAATTTAAACCATTAAAGTTAATTGATATTGACACAAAAGCCAATTCTTATTTTTCAGAAGCTCTAGAAATGTGGCGAAAAGATACTTTGACAAAAATGTCTTGAGTCTTATTAAGCATTTACAAGTTATTTAAAATTGAAATATCCTTGGATTCATTTATTTAAAAAAAATGCAATCTTTCTTGATTCGAAAAAATCTTCAAAAAAAAAGGAAGTAATGAGTATCTAGGGGCTGTCTCAAATCTTACTACAGAAGTATGTAAATCATTGGAAGTAGTCTTATGTAATGTTTTTTTGTCCTGTTCATTAAAGGAAGGAATTTGTGATAATGTACAAAACTAATGGCATGTTTATCAAATAGATTTGCTTCAAAAATACTGTTATAAACTTTTCTCTTCCAGTAACTTCCAACACTAATTAGTGGTTGCTTGATGTTTTGTTGGAAGTGAAGATGTTTAAAAAATAAAAAAATAAAAAAAAATAATAATTAGAAATGCACAAAAAAAAAGGAAACCATGGCATAGAGTAGAGACCATGGCGTAGAGTAAGGCTTGACTTACTTAGTGAGATCATAGTATGTTCTGAATCACCTAAAGGAGAACAAAGAAATACTAAGCGCAAATGTGGGTCAAATGTGAACTTTTATAAAATTGTAGTTTTATATAAAAAACAACTTTTGTCAATTATGCATAAAATTCTGATCTCTCTTTGTGAAATGATAAGTATTAGCTTTTGAAAAAAACTTAATTCCCTCAATATTTACAATTATTTTTTTCTATGTATACAATAATTTACAAGCGATTATATTGTTACGTTTTATTAGAATGCTTGCCAAAACCTAAATCCTAAATTGATGTATGTACACTCTATTTACTTGGGCCTGTCTTTATTTAAGTCTTTGAAAAGTTTCTTTTTAAACAAATTAAATATTCTTAAAAGTTGGGTTAAGTAAAACTGACACTTTTTATATTTTAAATTAAAAAAGTTTTGAATGAGCTACAAAGTTGATTTTTTTTTATTGAACACTCATTAAGTATAAAACAAAAATGAATAAAGAAAAAAAAATTCTTTAGTACAATAAAATTTTCTATTTTTCTTTTGATAGAAGTCATAAGATTTTGCACTAGGTTTGCACTATTCTTACTCTGTGGTCATGTTTTTCCAATTCTCCCTAAAGTCAGCTTATTTTGCTTGTCTAAACTTCTTACATAATTTGGTTTCAATTATCACATGTGGAAACACCAACTATGGAAATTATTACATGTGGTATGCCAAAACGTTTGTTTTCAATTTTTTTTTTTTTCCACTTCCAGGCTTTCTATTTATTGTATTAAGTGCCAAGTACTTATTTAAAATTCTAATCACAGTGCTTTTATAATTATTCAACAGTTTTTAAAAATGGGTTTGAAAGGCAAATTAGGATTTTCCACTCGAGCGTGTAAAATTGCATTACACGCTTGTTGTTGTTGTTTTGCTGCCATTTTGAATAAAAAAATTTTTTTTTTAAAAAATATTTTAACTGAAATACTAATACATAAATAATTGTTTTTCTTAATGATGATATTCTGTATGGTTTTTTTAGCATCTTAATCATAAGAAATAAATAGTTGTCAGTTTTACTTAACCCAAACTTTAGTTACATAAATCTTTCAATTTTTTTCCATATATTTCCTAAAAAAATAATCCCTGAAGTTCACCTCATAGTTGCTGAATAATGAGTATTAAGGTTTAATTGAACTATCATAATTTTACATTGTACATATTTACAATACGTGGTACAGTTTTATACCTGCTGACAAAAATTTTGTTAATATTTGTGGGAAATCAAGTTTATCGGATTTATTACAAATGTTTACAAACAAATAATTGCAAAAATCTGTTTTCTTGTGCAAAATAATGTACAAGAGTTTAACTTGTAAGTTTTTTGTTTAGTTTATTTCAATTCACCTCCCCAAGGCTATGAAGGCCACTACAGTTATAGAGGCTGCTTTTTGTTGTGGTTTCAACCCTCTCTCAACTATAACTCTGAAACATGAACTTTGACAAACAAGCTGCGCTAAGAAACAAGTTGGTTTAGCTATAATACATCGGTTGTTTAAAATAAAAATGAAAAAAATCAACTCAAACTTTTAAGTTTTTTTATTTATAACAATCAAAAAATTTGGATTGAATAAATCTTTGACTTAAAGAAATCGTTAAATCACGGACAGTAAACTCCACCTTGTTCTACATTCAATAATAGGCGAATCCTCTTCAGCCTTTTGAAAAATGCTTTTTTCAAAATTTAAAAAAAATAAAGATTTTATACTTTTTTTTCATTTTCATTCATTTTTATATTTACTTAAAAAGAAATTAAATCAGCAACTGTTTCAAATTTATCAATATTGAATCATGGTTATCATGGTTATATTAAGTAAATTAATTATTCTGAGTATAAGTATTAAATTTATAAAATATTCAATAATAATTATCAATTCTAAAATTTAAAGTTTATGTCATTTTTTGAGTTGCTTATGTTAGATTTGTAAACCCATCAATTAATAAGAAGTCATGTTTTTGTTTTGAACATTTGTTTATTTTTTTTATTATTTTTACTGCAATCTCCTTTTTTTACTGATTTAATGCAATCTTGTTATTATGTAATGTTAAAAAAGTAATGAGGTTGGCTTATGTACCCTTCCTCTTCTAAGGCACTTATGCCAAAAGCAGAATTTGGATTTAAATTCTTTGGATCAAAAGTCTGTCTCTCTTAACTGCTCTACCAGTGTTATATCAACTCTCGGAAATAGAAAAAATGATGTTGGCAATAATTTGTCAACCTCAATCTTATTGAGGTCGGCATCAGGTCAGCAAAAGTTATTTGATACGAAGGTCAGACCGTAAAACATAGAAAAAATTTCAACCTTAATTTGACATTAAGTTATTAGGGTAGACCGGGGCTAGTTGGCAGCAGGGTTAAGTTGACGAATTGTGTTTATCTGCAAAGTTTTTCATCAAAAAATGCAAATAATTTTAGGAAACTTTCTTAATTGAGCATTTCATCTTTCACTGTAGTATTGTGGGGATTTGCGCATGCGCATAAAAGATATTGTGATTTATGTGTTTTTTCCACATTTTTGTAACTTTTACAACTTCTTTATTTTTTCGACTTTTAAAAGCAATTTCATCAAGTACACGTAAACTTGATTTGAGTTATATCTTGCATAGTTCAGTAAAATATGTCCAACCATTATTTTTTATTTATATACGTTTTTCAGGGATCGGTAGGGGAGTTTGTGACCAAACAGCTGTCGGGGTTAGTTGGCAAAATTTTGGTGGGGCAAGTTGGCCGTTTATATCAACTAAACCCGGTTGCGATTGGACATAAATTTCAACTTTTTCTTTAACTTTTTCTTTAACTTTTTCTTTTTTTTAAAACCGATTAGATAGATTGATCACATATATTACATGCGAAACTATAAATAAAAAACAAAGAGGGCTATAACTCCTCAAAATGTTATAAAAAATGCTGTTGATGCTGTTTTATTAGAAGGAAAATCTATACGAAAAACAGCCAAAGACTTTAATTTCCCTGAAAAAAGTTTGTCTCGATACTGCAAAAAGCAACAACGTCATGGTCAGCAAATATCAGGTTATATAAAATCTAGACAGGTCAGTATATATATATATATATATATATATATATATATATATATATATATATATATATATATATATATATATATATATATTTATATATATATATATATATATATATATATATATATATATATATATAAATATATATATATATATATATATATATATATATATTTATATATATATATATATATATATATTGTATATATTGTATATAAAATTTATGTTAGTGCTAATATTTACAAATAGAGTGCTCAATGATCTTAAAAAACATATAAGTTATATTTTTTAACTGTGCATTAGTATGTGTTATAACACATACTAATACAAAGTGTGTGTATAACACATACTAATATATATTAGTATGTGTCATATATACACACACACACATATATATATATATATATATATATATATATATATATATATATATATATATATATATATATATATATATGTGTGTGTTATAACCCACACACACACACATATATATATGTGTGTGTGTGTTATAAAACATACTAATTCTAATGTGTGTTTGTTTACACACACACAGTTATAAAATATAACTGCTATGTTCTTTAACACATAATGTAATGTGTGTGTTTGTGTGTGTGTCTGTGTGTGTGTAAACACACACACACAGAGCACACACACAGACACACAAACACACACACAGTTATAAAACATAACTGCAATGTTCTTTAAGACACACACACACACACAAACACAAACACAAACACACACACACACGCACGCACACACACACACACACACACACACACACACACACACACACATATATATATATATATATATATATATATATATATATATATATATATATATATATATATATATATATATATATATATATATATATATATATATATATATATATATATATATATGCACCCACACGTGTGTGCATATATGTATAGTGTTATTTGTTTTAATATTGATAATGTTCATTTAGGTCTTTACTGATTTAGAAGAAGGTCTGTTGGAACAATATGTGACTAGAGCTTGATATTTATTATGGTCTTTCTCCAAAGGAAGTGAGGAAACTAGCTTATCAGTATGGAAAAGCGAATAGCATAAAAATGCCTCATTATTGGAGTGCAAGTGAAGCAGCTGGAA
The DNA here is from genome assembly GCF_022113875.1 of Hydra vulgaris. NCBI lineage: Eukaryota > Metazoa > Cnidaria > Hydrozoa > Anthoathecata > Hydridae > Hydra > Hydra vulgaris. The sequence continues at coordinate 38,773,310 of NC_061169.1, forward strand.
AAGACTGGTTCACCTGAGGCAACAAGTCAAGCACGTGTTTCCAATTTTAATCCAACAAATGTTCAAAAGTTTTACAATAATTTACAAACTATTCTTGATCGTTTAAAGTTGGAACGTGGAGATATTTGGAATATGGATGAAACTGGTATTACCACAGTTCAAACTCCAGATCATATTGTAGCCAGAAAGGGTTTTAAACAAATTGGGCGTGTTACTTCGGCTGAGAGAGGCAATTTAGTAACTGTGGCAGTTGCTGTTTAGGCCAGTGGAAATTCAATTCCTTTATTTTTCATATTTCCTTGTGTGAAATTTAAAAGCTCTTTTTTAAATGGTGCTCCTGATGGAAGTGCAGGCGCTGAAAACCCATCTGGTTGGATGACTGAAGTTTAATTTTTGCAGTTTTCCCATCTTTTTGTCAAATATGCCAGAAGTACAAAAAAACGACCTGTTTTATTGCTATTAGACAATCATGATTCTCATCTTTCAGTAGAGGCTTTAGATTACTTTAAAGAAAATGGGGTATCGGTTTGTTTATTTCCTCCTTATTGCAGCCATAAACTTCAACCTCTAGATCGAAGTGTATTTGGACCTTTTAAAAATACACAAACACAGCTTGCGATGCGTGGATGACAATGCACCCTGGTTCCACAATGTCTATTTACAGTATACCAGGTATTGTGGGTAACTCATTTTCATCAGCATGTGCCCCTAATAATATCAAGGCTGGTTTTGCAAAAACAGGAATTTACTCCTTAAATGTTAACATTTTTGGTGAACACGATTTTATGCCAGCCTATACCACAGATAGACCACTTCCTAAACAAGACTGTGCTGTGGAAAGTACAGCGCTAAATATAAGTAATGTAACGGATGTTGACTTTACAATATCTGAGAATGACATGTTAAATGCTGGTTGCTTAAAAGATATAGAACAACGTCAAGGTATTTCATATTCAAGCAGTAATGATGTACACAGTCCATTTACAGAGTCAACTGTAGTTCTATCGCCTGAAGATTTAAGACCATTCAAAAAAGCTGAACCAAGAAAAAGAGTTAGGGCTAATAAAAGAAGTAGAACCACATCAATTTTAACAGATTCACTAAATTTGAATGTTTTAAAAATAGAGAAAGAATCAGCTAAAAAGAAAAAGTTAGCAATTGAAGAGAGAAAACAACAAAAAAGTCAAATAAAGATAATATTAAGATGAGTAAAAGATCAAATAGTAAAGGAAGTTTACACTTATTGGAGAAAAGTTTGAATTGTCCAAATAGCTCTGTTGAAGTGGAGTGCTTTTGTTTGGTTTGTGTTGGAATGTTTTCTAAAAGTAAACCAGAGGAAGTTTAGGCTCAATGCACCTGTCGTACAAATTTATTTCCCCGATAAATTCATTTCCAAGTCGCACACCGATTGGTTAAAGAGGCCACCCGAAATAACTAAACAACGCCATACAAACTAAACAACAACACCCGTAAATTTTCTTCCTATCCTGATTAGAAGTGAGTTTAAATTTACATTAGGTTTTAATAAATAAATTAATAACTTTTATGCCAAGTATGATATATTATTTTTATATTTTTTCTTAAGCAATGCCTAAGATCAATGCAAAATCTCAAGAGCTACGTCTCGAAGAGATAAGACAATACGATTTAGAAGGAAAGTATGCAAATACTGTTTTGAACAGTAAAAAACGTGGGCTCAGAATAGCTGCAAGAAATTTTAAAGGAATAGGCAAGTGAATTTTAATTATTTGGTATCTGTAGTAGACCCGGTCAAGACTAATACAAGTAATTTAGTAGTAAGGTTTTTATTATATTATCTAAAATATAATGGAACACAATATACATAATCTAAATATAGTAACAATATAGCAATATCACAGTATCTAATAGTTTCCACTTTGTTTTAAATATTTTGTTTTAAGTTTAGGCTTTTAACATATGTTTGAACTAAATTTTGAAATTTGGTTAAATTTTTAGATGGACGTTTGTACTATATTCGAGATGAGTCTCTACGACTTGTTTTGTATAGTCAAGAAGAAAGAAAAAGGGTTCTTAAAGAATGTCATAATGATGCTGGTGGGGCACACCAGGGAATAGTAAGAACTCAAAATAAAACTAAAAATTTGTACTATTGGATGTCAATTACATCTGATGTTGAAGCATGGGTTAAGCAATACTTGCTTTTTACGAAGGCTATATGTTTATTTTCTTAATAATATAAAGATAATAAACATGTAACTATCATTATTAATATAAAATTTAAATGCAATATTGTACATGCAATAATAATATACACTATAAATTGTATTATTCTTATTAAATAATATATAGTCTATTATAGATCAAGACATGTAAACAATGTCAATCATTTGAAAAAATAAAAACAATTACGTCACAACTACACCCAATTCAGGTTACAGAAAGATAAGGCAGTTTTAGGAGTAGATCTAATTGGTCCATTACCGGAAACAGTGAATGGCAATAAATATGTTTTAACAATAACAGATTTGTTTACAAAATGGATTGTTGCTAGATTATTGCCTGAAAAATCTGCTGCTGCTGTGGCTACTGCTTTAGTTAACACTTTTCATACTTATGGTCTACCAAAAAAAGTAATTACAGATCAAGGAAGAGAATTTGTGAATGAGGTAAAGACTAAAAAAGTTTCTAAAACTTTTGTTTTCTTTGTGTTATTGAAAATTTATTTTATTAGTTTTTTATATTATTTCTTATGTATAGCTTAACAATAAAAATTTTCAATTAATGGGTATTAAACATTCTGTGACATCAGCATACCATCCTCAAAGTAATGGTCAAGATGAACGTACAAATCAAACTTTTAAACGTGCTTTAAGCAAGTATACTAATAATAAATGAATGACTAGGATTGGTGTAGTAGTCTATATTCTTATTTCATTTTCCTTATATATACACTATAATTTATTATTACAATAATTTTTTTTTAAAAAAATT